>CATKHJ010123481.1:0-13639 GCA_949750685.1 Vernicia montana | reverse complement strand
AACTAGTGTTGGTTTTTATCATGGCATGTATGTTAGTTATTCTTGGAGTTGTATTATTATTACCATTATCTAAATAATAAAGACCATCAAGTACATAACCCATACCAATAATTCAATTACAATAATAGATAATAGAACATCATTCTTGAACAAGAGTTCATAACCTATACTAATCATACTAGTTACATAAATGATGTTTTTATAGGCATTAGGAATATACAAAATATCTTTTAATAATAATACATAATCAAAAAGATCAATGGAAGTAGATCCCATAGCTTTGGCCGCAACACTTGCTCCATTTCCTAACTTTAAGATCACTTCCCCTTACTTCAAGCTTCTACTGCTTGTCATTTCCTACATAGAAGTACAAATGTGAGAAGTTGCATCACTATCAAGTATCCAAGTTTTTGATGAACTATGTGAAATATTGGAAATTGAACAATTAAAAGACATACCTTCCGAAGGTTTGCCCTTCACTTTGTTCTTTTTCTTTCCCTTCAAAGTTTCCAAATACTTTGGGCAATTCCTTCTCCAATGTCCACTTTGATCATAATGGAAACATTTTCCATTGCCATCCGAAGCTACTATTGTGGGCTTAACCTTGCTTACACTGCCACTTGTCTTGAGTTTGGAGGCTTTCTTTTTGCTTTTCTTCTTGGTAGTCTTACTACTAGAAGCAACTAAAGCAACCTCTTTACCTTTGCCTTTCATTGAATCTTGTACGGTAACAAGACTATTATGAAACTCGAAAAGAGTGGATTCAATCTTATTCATATGATAGTTCATAATGAAATTAGAGAAAGATTTCGATAGGGATTGAAGGATCTAATCCATTTGAAGGTTGGCATCCATGGAGAAATCTAAATTCTCTAATTTCTCAATTAGCCTGATCATCTTATGAACATGTGGCTCAACCTTCTCTCCCTTATGCATCTTGGTTTTTTTGCAACTGCTTCGATATCTCATATCTAGCAGTTCTACTTTCTTCCCCATATAACTATTTTAAATGGTTCAGAATGTTCCTAGCCTCAACATAATTTTCATGTTGCTTATGTAAATCACTTGACATATAAGCTAATATGAAACATTTTATCGAAACATGATCCTCTTGCCACTTCTTTAAAGAAGCATGTTCCTCAGGAGTGGCCTCTTCAGGTAAGGGACCAGGAACATTAGAATCGATTACATAAGAAATATTTTCATAAGCAATGACTAATTTAAGGTTACAAAACCAGTCCACAAAATTAGGTCCCGTGAGTTTGTTATCAGTTATAATGCTTGAGATCGGACAGGATTTACTCATTTTATCAGAATACTACAGAAAATAATAAGATCATTAGTTCTGTGTAAAATATAACTTCCATAATGATTTGGTCTTTAATCATAATGATACTCCCACTAACTTTGAGATTCCTATATTTCCTAGTAAGAAAACAAAAATCCCCATGGGGTCGATTTCTAGTTGGTGATTGAATTCTTATAAGACTATCAAATACTCTCAGATACACATTGTTTTTATTGAGAATTTGATATCTAATAAGTGAACAACACTTGTTCATCACAACTTTTTGTGAAACTCAATCAATCAGGTTCCTAATACTTTCGACCTCAGATACTCGATGTCATTATTGGTCATTCACATTAGTTAAGTCAAACCCATTGGATGAATAAGTATTGAGATTTTAACATTGTATGGCTCAGGTACTCATTTTCCATTATTGCAAAACTATGTATCATATACTTGCAACATCACATATTATACAATAACTTGAAAGAAATTATTGTTCCAATGGAGAACCATGACTTAATATTTCATTTGGAAGATTTTCTGGACTTTATATTATAAGGTCTAACTTTGTACATTATCCATTTTAGCATACATCATATGTATTATTGTGAGGCCTCGCCAATCCGCTAAAGGGAATCGAAATGCTCATTCAGGTTTGTACTCATGATGGAACCCTCGGGTTCGGATTGGTTGATTTTAGAAAGTGCTTTAGAGTCACCACCTTACTTTATTTTTATTTGGAAAAATATAAGGTAAAAACTCATTTTGACTCCAATTATATCCCAAAGGAAAAATATCATTAGCCTCGAAATCAAAGAGGATTCGGGGACTTGGTTTTTGGTTCATTTTTATTAGTTTGGCAAGTTTAATATAAAATGGCTTAAAATTGATTTCATGAACAAGTATAATGCATGAACAATTATATAATGTATGAATCATTCAATAATAGAATAAAGTAAAGAAAGTATTAAAAGGCAAAATAAAGAAAGTAAAAGAAAACACAAAACCTAAACTCTGTGAAGAAGGTGAAAGAGGAGGAAAGTTTATTTTAACTGGATTTGATGCTTTAGACAAGCATGCCTAAATATCCCTTTGAATGGGAATCAAAATCCACGTAGTTCGCCCTTCTTTCGAAGGGGTTAGTTTTAGTCTTAGCCTTTATCATATTTCAGTTCATTGATTAAAAGGTGAGTTGATTAATTAATTAACCTAATTGATTACCAAGTTGAAATAATTATTTCAGACTTTAATTAACTAACAACCTAAATAAATCAATTTAATTAACTAACTAAAAAAAATCTCAAGGAGGGAAAAATAAATTAAATAAATAAAAAAAATGAGAAGAGAAAGGAAAAGAAGTTTACCTTAAGCTTGAGCGGCTTTGAGATGGTGGCGGGCTTGCCTCGGACAGTGGGCGGCGGCTTGTTTCGAACAGCGGTAAGCTTGCCTTAATCAGCTGAAAACTTTTGACTTGATGGATCGGCTCGAAAAGTCACAACCCAATCTTTGTTTGCAAAGTAAGGAGCAACAGTAAAGCAAGAAATAAAAGAAAAAGAAACTTTAAGACTAAAATATTCGTTCCTTTCATATCAAGCTTAAAGGGATTTTGCTTTAAGATCAGGGGGGTGATCAAGCAAGCTCCAATGTTGCCAAATGATTTGGGGGGGTAGTTTATATAGGGAGAATGCTGGAGGAAAAGTTTTATGTTTTTCGATGTGGGATCATGAAACGGGGTGTGACCGCACGTGGCTGTGCGGTCATGGGCCCTTTTTGCCGGTTCTGCCCGTTTCAACTCTGTTTTTTGCGATTCTAGTTGCGTTGTACTCCGTATTCAATCCCGAATGATCTAAGGATGGTTTAGAGGCTTAAAGGATGGGTCTTGAGGCTTAGATTCCCAGTTTTTTAGATTTTGGTGATCTTTGGCGATTTCATCTTCTTAAGGTCTGTTTACCGAGCCTAGATGCCTCTAGGGTTTGGTTGTATGTCATAGGATACAAAATTAAAGCTTCAAAATTATATATATTGCATATATATCATAAAATGGACAACATTAATATAGGTTTGATCATAGAATAGCTATGGTCTCAATTCCTAGCCACAAGGAATGAGTTAAAAGTTAGGTTAATCAAATTACAAACATGAGATTACAACACTTGAATCTTCATGCTCCTACTAGGCATATTGATAGGTTAAACCTCTTCTTATTATTGCATATCATATCACTATATGTACATTAGTATCCTTGGCATACCAAAGTGAGAATTATATAAACAAAAGAGTTCAAAAGACTCGATGAATTTAATTAAAACCTAAACAAGTAATTAACCTTAATTACATTTCCATATAAGAAAGCATACATTATGATTTCTTAGTCCATGATCAACCATTCATGCCTCTAAAACAAACAACAAACATAAATATACAACAATTGCAATTACCAATATGTTGTTTAATTTTGGAACATTTCCAAAACTCATTTAGAATATTACATATTCAAGGTTTCTATAATTTGAAATATAATTTCAAGTCATAACATGTAATAACCTAGGTAAAACATAGAAGTTAAAAGTCTAATTAAGTTATTAATTATTTATTTGTGATACTTTCACATGTTCATTGCATTACATGGGGATCATGAATCAATAGAGAAATTGTATGGATAAAAATTGATGTTGGTGTGATTAGAGATTTATTATTGTAGGAAGTTTTGAACAAAGAAGAAAATTGATACAAAGACGAAATAAAAGTTGTGATTGAATAACTATCAACTATAAGTAGTAAATTTGGTAAATGTGGGACAATTAAATAATGGGCTAGAGATCAAATGGGGGCCGGCCATGTTGTCTTGGTGAAGGAAAAAATTATTTTGGTTAAGTATAAATAAGTGAGAAAGATGATAGTAATTGAGATGGGTCCCACATGCCTTAAAAGTCAATATTTTAATATGATATAGTAATTTCTTAAAATGAAAATGTTAATTACTATCACCAATTTTTTTGAGAATTATCTACATCTTTAATAATACTAAAAATTCAATAGTATGGTTTATTATTACAACCATTGGATCAAAACAAGTAAATCTTTACCATCCATTTGTGATGACTAAGTATAAAACTAGAACTTTCTTATCATCTAACAAATAAGGAAGACAACTTCTAACTCTTCTTACACAAACCATTCGGCCACCATCAAATTTTCACCAAGAAATCAAGAAGTTTTAAGGAAATTCCTATAATTAAGCTTGAATTTCAATTATAGTATGATTAGGAGTGTGTATTGTTGATGGGTTGCAATTTCTTTCTTCTTTTTCTTGGTGGTGGGTTCGTCCTATTGATTGGTATGGGGAAGGAAGTTTTGTTTATTTAAATTAAATGATAATTGAGATGATGAAGAGTAGGAATTGATGGAAATTGAAAGAAACCAACAAAAATTGAAAGTTGGAGAAATGGGTCTTTAGGTCCTAAAAGAGGAAATTGAAATTGAAGTTGATTTTGTGATTTTAATGATAAATACCACTCTTTAGGAAGTCAATTGATTAATGTTTGAATCAATTTGAAGATTGAATAAGGAATTGGAAAGTTCCCAATTCTCATAATTGGGTAAATTGGGGGTTTTGTCTCTAAATGAAATTAAGTGCAATTAATGATGTGAAAATGATCTAATGTGTTCTAATTGAGTTAACTGAGCTTTAATTTGGAAAATTAAAACAAGACTTGAAAGCATGGTTTTCAAACCCGGCCCGATCTTAGAACCGGTGAAGGCAAAGAGTCACGGGTCAGAGATTCAACCAAGGTCAAACTGGGGTCGAACCGAAATTTTAAATAATATCATATATTTATTATTTATATGTTAAAAATATAATATACATATAATTAAAATTAATGAATGTTATTAGAGCAATTAATAAACATTACTTAGAAGAAATATGAATTTGAGAATATTACTTAGAAGAAATTATAATAAATTAACTCATTAAATGACCATTTTAAAATCCAAATTAATCGGGTTCCACTACTCGGTAAATCATAAGGAGATTAATAATTAAATTATTTTTTCCTAAAAAAATAATTAAATTATTTTATCATAATTAAATATATGATAATTAAATTATTTTAATTAAATATAATTTCATTGTTAGCAATTACTACTCTAATGTGATCTTTGTCTTTTCCCTTAGCCTAGCACTAGCAGTAGGAGGACTATCTATTGCAGCTTTCATGTGACCACGAATGGAATGGCTCAGGACTTCACTATTGCTCACGTCCAAGGGTTGTCCAAAGTCAAAATCCCACATCGAAAAATAGAGAAGAAATAGGAACAGAAAACTAATATAAAAAAAAAGTTTTGAAGACCAAGCAAGCAAAGCATACTTATAAAGGCCTTTTGGGCTTTTGGCTAAGACCAAACAATTTATTGAACCGGCTTACCCGTTGAACCGGCTCCAAGTCAACTGGTTCTCTGGTTAACCGGCCAATTTGTACGGATTTCGGCCGGTTTTTATATCAACAGGTAATTTAGCTGGTCCAGACCGGGTCTCGGTTAAACCGGTCCGATCAGTCAGTCCGGTCCGGTTCTTACAACAATGCTTGAAATGAATGGCTAATTAGAGTTTGTCCAAAGAAGAAATTGGGTTTAAAAATTGATGTTGATACAATTAATGTTTGAATGAAGATTAATTAAGTGTTAATTGAATGTTTATGGAGTTAATTGAAAAATTGAAAGAATAGAAATGTAATTTTCCCTAACTTAGGGGTCGGCCAACATTGGAAAATTGGAACCAAATGTGTTAAACTCTAATTGAATATAAGAATAGCTTCAATTGAATGCCAATTGGATAATTTAGTGATCAATTTGGAAAATTGGTAATTTATAAGACTTTTTTTTCCAAATTGGAACTTAAACATAATAGACTAATAATGTACTTGGAAATTAATGTATAACTATCTAAGGCTTTTAATAAAGCTAAAGGAAATAGAAATATATTGGTCTTGATCGTTTCAAAGTAATGAAAATTACTATGTGAACTGTAGAACTGAAGGATAAAGGAAAAGGGAAAATGAGTTCTTCGGAAGGTAGTGATTATCCTTTTTGCTTGTGTTGAGTATTTGGAGCAAAGGAGTTTCACGGTGAGTATCTAATAATATAGTATTCTATATAATCTTATTTGTTGAGACCACAACTGTCCTAAAATTTCATAAATGATAACTGAATTCTCATTTGACTGATTAAAGGTCATTTACCCAAATTGAGCCTAAATGTGCTTATTACTGAAACTGTCACTGTTATTTCTGATTGCACCTATATTGAGATTGATTGCATATTGTGAACTTTATTTTTACCTTGCTTTTCTTTAATGAAATAAGTGTTTGAATTATTTCTTTAAATGAGGCCTTTAGCCTATATATTGTTATTGAATTCCTTTCATCGAGGCCTTCAGCCTAATTATGGACATTTGAATTCCTTCATTGAGACCTTCGGTCTATTGCTACCATTTGTCTACAAGTATTCCATTGGAATATTGTAAAAGCATTCACCTTCTATATGTCAATCTTTTCATTGAAATGAATCATTTCTTGAACTGGTGTCTCTCATTTGAAAACTCAACATACCTTTATTGATAATTGTTCTCACAGTTATGTTCCTTTAAGGAACCAAATGATCTACTTATAAAAATTATATTGTTCCTTCATTTGCTTGTCTTTAATTGAATCTCATATGAATCGTTATTGAATACTGTTGAATCAAAGCATTGAAAAGCTTGCATACTAGATCCAAAGTGATCATACTGTATTACTGAAAGCATAAATCCCCAAATTGATGTGGGTAGTACATTATAATGTGTGCACACGAGAAAGCCTGCGGATAAGGTGAGTGTATCTGCCTCAGCTAGGAGGGGTGGTCCTAACCATGAGACCTGATCAGTTTTACGCTCTATATTACTGTTTATGAGTGAGCAAAGCATTTGGCTGCCACTCCACTGTTTACTGATATGAATGGGCAAGGCATTAGCCGCCACTCCAATGTTTACATATGGGAAGCACACCGCTTCCAAGACTGTGATTTCTGCTAAAATAACATTATTAAATTTTGATCATTATTGACCACTGTTATCGAATCCTTACTATTATTAACCATTGTTATTGAATCCTAATTGTTATAGACCATCATTGTTGAATCCCGACTGTGTCTTCTATACTGTTACATTGATATCCTGATATTGAATCTCAATCGTTATTGATCATTGGACAATTGTTCTTCTCCACAGTTTCACTGGAACATGGATGTTAAACCTCAATTGTTATCGATTATTTCAAAATTATTCTTTTACATTATTATATATGAAACTTGACTATTTTATTATTGAACCTGTATTTATACTCTGTTTCTTATTCGTTTGTAAATACTAACTGAGCTTCTCTCACACCCCTATAGTGTTTTATTTCAGGTTCAGTAGCAGACTCAGCAAGTGGATCTCAAGTATCTATCTCCTCTTTGGATTACTTTGCTGAAAGTAAGATGTTTACAGTCTACTGTTTGAGTTAAGTCATTTAGAGCTTTATGGATTAATATAGTTTAGTATTATACTAATTAGTTGAATTGCAACCTTTATATGGCTTATTTACATATTAATGTGGATACAGAAGTTAACATTTGATAGAATGTTATGTGATTAATGATGATAAAAATTAGTAGGATTTGTATTGGTTTATATGAAGTTAAGGATATAGGAGTGTTTTATTTGGAAGTGTTTCTTTAATGCAGGTTGTAAACCTGGGGTATTGTTATAATTACAGCTATTATGTTGCCGAACTGAAATTGATTGCTAATGCTCACAAAAATTTATGGTATTAATTGAATTTTAATATCGAATAAGTGAGTTCTACGGGTTGTTGGTATCTTTATAGTTACCCATACCCTAGGACCGTCACATCGTAAAAAGGTGGGATGTGACATAACAATTGTTTGATTGAATAAAAATCCAAAATAATTTTGAAAAATTAAAAAGTTGCAAAAAAGACACAGTGAAGTTCGCAGTCACTATCGCAGTCACAATAACAAGTTCCCGGTTGCAATACTCGAGTTGCAGTCGCAACTTCGACTGTCCGAGAGAAAAATAACTTTTGCCAACTCACTTTACAACTTTTTCAATTAACACAAAATTACCCAAAGCAACATATATGATGGTTTTACACAGAAATTAAGTGATTATGATAACAATTAAAGGAATATTGGGTGCAAATTAAGTGGAAGCAAGTGGTGGGCTGAAATTTCAAACAATTTAAAATTTCACTTCACCCATTTTTAGGTCCAATAAACATTCAAGTAATCATTTAATTAATGTGTAAAACACATATGAGAAATGAAAGAAGCAAGTGGTAATCATATTACCTCTTGAAGACTTAGATCTTTGAATCTTCTTCTTTTCTCAAAAGCTCCCCAAGTGTGAAGCCTCTAATCATCCACACTAAGCTCTACGTTAAAGCTACCCTTTGGTTTCCTTGGATGTTCTTGATTTTCTCTCTTGATAGTCTAAATGAAATCAATATCTTCCTTGACAAACCTTTGGTGATTGGATTTATTTTTGTTGCTATGGATGCATCTTTTCTTTACAAGAAACCTTTGTTCTTTTTAAGAACAAAGAATAAGAAATGAAGATTAAGAAAATTTTAAGAACACTTCTTCTTTTTCTTTTCCTCTCAAGACTTACTCAATAAGTTTGCTCTTGTCAAGAAGATGAACATTAACCCTAGCAAATTAATCATCATTTTCCTTTTATAGCCAAAAACATTTGTTGGCTATTTGGGAACAATATTGATCTTTAAATTGCTTTTGTTGACTTTAAGCAAAAATGAAATGTCCATTTTATCCTTTAGGGTTAATGAATATTTCATTTAAACCTTAAAGTGGAAATAACTATTTTAAGCTTGGTAGAAAATCTCTAACCCCTAAACTCATCTTATGGGCTTTAAGGTTATTGAATTTCTCTAACCCCTGAAACTCATCACATGGGATTTAGGGTTATTTAAAGATTTCTAACCCCTAAACTCATTACATGGGTCTTAGGGTTATTGAAAATCTCTAACCTCTAAACTCATCACATGAGCTTTAGGGTTATTGAAAATCTGTAACCCCTAAACTCATCATATGGGCTTTAGGGTTAGTGAATATCTTATAACCCCTAAATTTTCTTTTTCTATATCATATATGGGCTTTCGCTATTTACAGTTATTTACTAAGCTCAAAATTAATTCCTTTTAATTATCCATAGACTTAATCAATTTAATCATTCTCATTTATATCATATATAAATTAGGATTTAATTGATAAAGAAATCTTTGTGGATTTAAATTTCTAGACATGCTAGGGTCCTTGTAAATTTAATTACAAGTTTAATCCTTTTATCACTAATCAATTAATTAAATACTTTAATTAATCATTATGTTAAACCTTTTATGCTTAAAAGATGAATACTTTTGGGTGTGTGACTTTCTAGATTCACGTCAAATTAGCAATGAGATTGAGAAAATATTTTTCTATACTAATATGAAATTCCTATTTCATCCTTAGTCCCATAAGTCATGAGTAACGTCTAGCAAAACATATCATGAATACCTAATTATAATGAATAAAAAATGTTTGATTACTTATCCATTTCATGAACCATCGATCATAATTAATATACACTAAAATCCCTTCATTACGAAATCTCAATCTTAGCTAAGGTCATGGATTTATCAAACACTAATATGATTTAATCATATGTCTATATCTCTATTCTAATTCTTAATAAAATTGATTCCTACAAGAAACTCTTTCTAGTAAATCTTAACTACCTCGGCCAAGGATTTGATTATCAAGAATAATCAGATAGCATAGGATTTCTTCCTCGTTTATTCAAGTTAATGAATTCTCTCTTGGTGATCACTTACCTCCATACATAACTATTTAAAACCATCACATGCCTTATACCTTTACATGAATAGCATCAGTACGTAAGCAGTAACAAATCCTAACCACCAATGAATGAGATACAGTGTCCCTTAAGTCAAATGACTATATGTACAATTATGACCTAGACGCTAATTTATTGACTAGCAATAAAACTCCATGCTATCATCATCTAATGTCACAATTCAATTATTCATCATATGAATATCCACATGTTTGTATCGACAATATTTGTCAAGCAGTATAATGCTCACTGTATCTATAATCATAAGTATCACATACTGATTATAGAATATAAACAAAGGTGATGGTCTTCTGGAATTAATGATGCCCAGTCATTAATCCTATGACCATGAACATAAGTATTTGTTTGAGAGTGATCTGTCATCTATATTCTCAACACTTGAGAATAGATCCTCTTACAAAATACTTATGGACTACAAATATATATTTAATGCACTGGAACATTTTCATTTAAAGAAACATATATTTAATTGCCATTAATATTATTTTACATTTACATAAAATATACATTGCTCTAAGGCATATACTCTAACACTGCCATAGCTTGCTCGGGTTGGCTAGGTAGCTTCCTTTTATTTTGTACCTTTACTTGCTCTTCCAACTGACCAACTTAAATTTCAACCCTCTTCATTGAAGACTCCAAAGAATCCAACCTTCGATTAGTGGCCTCCTGGTTCTGTGCATTAGCTTGAATGAAGGAACTCAAGCTATCCTCTAATGATGGCTTATTGGGCTAATTCTAAACTTGATTAGAGGATTGCCCCTGAAACTGGTTTGTCCTCTGATAAAGTTGGACCTGCTACTGAGGTTATTGCTAATTGTTAATTGTCTAGGAAAAGTTAGGATGATTTCTCCACCCAGGATTATAGGTGTTGGAGAATGGGTCATCTCTTCCTCTTAGTTGGAAACCTTGCAAAGCACATACTTCATCACTTGTAAAAGAATCAACTATAGAATTGCAAACATTAGCACCATGCCTAAAAACACTACAATACCACATACCTCATAAGTGGAAGCATTTGAAGATCATTTTATTGACAATAGTTTCACTAGCTTGGTCAACTCAGCAAGTTGCATTGCTAACTCCTGATTGGGGTTCACCTCATGTACCCCTGCTTTCCTACCTCTTGCACTCTTCTGTTGGGAATTGGCTCCCAACATCTCAGATAGGTCATAAGTGTCAGTTGATGTTTTCTCCCCTATAGCTCATCCAGCTGCATTGTCAACTATATACTAATATTGTTGTGTCAGCCCATCATAGAAAAATTGATTGATCGATTGGAGAGGGTAATGATGGTGAGGGAACTATATCAAAAGTAGCTTGAAATGATCCCAAGCCTTATGAAAAGGCTTTCATTCCATTTGACTGAAAGTAGCAATCTTGGTTCAAAGGTTTGGTGTCTTCTAATGGGAATAGAACTTCCCCATGAATTTATTATATACCTCCTCCCAACTATTCAAAGAATTGGGAGCCAGAGTCATTAACCACGCTTTGGCTCGATCCTTCAGAGTGTAAAGGAAACAGCGCATCCTTAATTGATTCTCATTCAGACCTTGCAATGGAAATGTCTGAATGAAAGAATAGAACTCTCTGATGAAGTTCAAAGGATCCTCATTTGGCATTCCATAGAAGGATGGCAACTGGTTGAAATGGATGGTCTTTAGCTCATAGTTTCGTATTGCATCCCCCAATCTGATGCAAGAAGTTGTTGTGCCAATGATAAGCCTAGCAAACTCCTTCATTGCAGGTTGTCTATTTTTCATGTCTTCTTTTTTTCTCTTATCTTTCTTCCTTAGGGATTTCTTCTTTTTTACCACTTTCCTCACTTTCTTCTTCTGAACTGTACTCTTCTTATTTGCTCTCAAATTGTGCTCTAGTCCTCTTGTTGATTCTGTGAATATTGTCTATCTAGGGCAATAGTTCTCCTTCTTGAGATCTCTGAAGGAATATTGAGCACAAATTAAGCGGAAGCAACATGGTGGGTGAAATTCAAATAATTTAAAATTTCACAACACCCAACTATTGGGTTCAATAAACATTCAAGCAATCAACTTTAATTAATGTATAAAACACATATGTTAGAAAAGAAAGAACAAGTGGTAATCATATTACCTCTTGAAGTCAAAAACTTTGAATCTTTACTTTTCTTCAAAAGCTCCCCAAGTGTTAAGCCTCTAAATTTCCACACCAAACTTTCACCTTCAAGCTACATTTGGTTTCCTTTGGATTTCTTGATTTCCTCTCTTTGGTTGTCCAAATGAAATCAAGATCTTCCTTTGACAAACTTTTGATGTTTGGATTTCTTTAAGTTTCTATGGATAGATCAACTCTTTTCAAGAAGCTTTTGTTATTTCACAAAGAACAAAGGACTAGAAATGAAGAAGAAGAAATTTGAAGAACATTTCTTCTTTGTTTTCTATCAACTCTTAATCTCTAAGCTTTCTCACATGAAGAAGATGATGATTTATTAGTCTTCCTAGCAACACCATCATTTCCTTTAAATAGCCAAAGAACCTTTGGTTGGCTATTAAAGAAGCAAAATTGATATTGAGTTGCTATAATTGACTTTAAACTAAAAATGAAATGTCCATTTTACCCTTTAGGGTTAATGAATATTTCATTTTAGCCTAGAGGTGGAAATTACCATTTTGAGCTTGGTGGAAAATCTCTAACCCCTAAACTCATCTCATGGGCTATAGAGTTTATTGATTTTCTCTAACCCCTAAAACACATCAAATGGGTTTTATGGTTATTTCAAGATTCCTAATCCCTAAACCCAATACATAGCCTTTAGAGTTATTGATTTTCTCCAACCCCTAAACTTATCAAATGAGCTTTAGTGTTGTTGAGAATCTCTAACCCCTAAATCCATAATATGGGCTTTAGTGTTAGTAAAATCATTTAACACCTAAATAAGCTATCTCCATATCACATATGAGCTTTAGCTATTTAGTGTTATTTATTAATTTCAAAATTAATTCCATTTATTTATCCATAGACTTAATCAATTTAATCCTTCTCAATTTATATCATATATAAATTAGAATTTAATTGATAAAGAAATCTTTATGGATTTAAATTTCAGGACATGTTAAGGTCTTTGTAAATTTAATTACAAGTTCAATCCTTTTACCACTAATCAATTAATTAAACACTTTAATTAATTATTATGATAAACCTTTTATGCTTGAAAGATAATTACTTTTGGGTGTGTGACTTTTTAGGTTCATGTTTAATTAGCAATGGGAATGAGAATATTTTTCTCTACTAATGTGAAATTCTTATTTCACCCTTAGTCCCATAAGTCATAAGTGACGTCTAGCAAAACATATAATGACTACCTAATTAGAATGAATATGAATGTTTGATTACTT
>CATKHJ010123478.1:0-17997 GCA_949750685.1 Vernicia montana | reverse complement strand
TCCATTAGTGGGTAGTTATTAAGTAAGTTTTTCCATTAGTGGGTAGTTATTAAGTAAGTTTCTTTATTGTTGTGGGAAGTTATTGCAGTGGGTAGTTATCTAGTATTTGTTATTGTATTTCTGTATTTAAAAGGTTGTGATGTAATAAACGAATTAAGCAGAAATTTAAACAAGATTTTGAGTTCTTAAAACTCAGAGATCGTAGAGTTCTCTCTTAACGAGCTCTAAGAGATCGTAGGGTTCTCTCTTGACGAGCCCTAATTCTATTTTTCTATAATCAACCACATACACCCATAACTAAATCCAAACCTGGGACCATAACACTTCCCTATTATTATTATTTGACTATTTGGTCAAATCCATGGGACTGCTTAGAAGTTTATGTCTACTGTCAGTTGAAATGTTGTTATCTCTGCTGTAAATAAGTTTATCCTTCACTGCACTTTGTAACCATACTTGTTGTTAAAAGGATACCTGAAACTAAGCACTTGAATGCAATCTGCAAGGTTTTATTTCATTCTTTCTAAGTGTTCTGTATTGGTTTTCTGGGGTTAAAGGCTTACAGCCTTATGGTTTCCTTTTTCACTATAATTTGCAAAAATTCTTTTTTCAGGAGGTTCCCGATTTCACATCTCAATTCACTTCAGTAAATCTTGTGGAATCTAAACCGTTGAAGGGATTGAGGGTTGGACTTATCCGTGAAACTCTTGATGATGGTGTAGATAATGGAGTAAAATCTGCAATCAGTGGTGCAGCCTCGCATCTAGAAGAACTAGGATGTGCTGTGACAGAGGTTTAACTCCTAACCTTTCCTTGGTCAACATTTCTCATTTTTTACTTGTGTATTTGCATTTCCCTATAATCTTCAGATGTTCTCCTCTTTTCACTTTAAAATATTGAGTTGCAGGTATCATTGCCATCTTTCTCCCTTGGTTTACCTGCATACTATATTCTTGCTGCTTCAGAATCATCTTCCAACTTAGCACGTTATGATGGTGTCAGGTGATTTTCTAGCAGTTTTACTTAATGCCTGTAGTTGGCTAATAACTTGTGTATTTACTGTTTTCTTAAGTTTTGATCACTTAGCTATATAAGTTTTATTATTATTTTTTTTAGTTTTATATATGAGAGAGAGAAAGAGAGAGAGAGAGAGAGAGATTGAGCTATTGATAAAAGAGAACAAAGCTAAAGTGCCAAACATTTGCACTGGGCCTCTATGTTGCATTGCCTGTATATGGGTTGCTTATTGCACTTGAGAGTGGGAGATGCAGATATGGGTGGCTTATGCATCTAGGTTGTAGATCAAAGATGATAAAGCTAAAACACCTAAATTGGAACTGGGCCCACATGTTTTGTACCTGTAAACTTTAGTGTTTTCAAATATTAGCATCAAGGAGTTTTTCCTATATTCTTCTTTTGTACCAGGTTTCCGTCACTTTTTGTGGCTTTACAATATTTATTTTGGTAAAATATATAAGAAAATAGGCAATAGCTATCATTATTTTTAAATTTTTCTCCGCATTGAGGGGTGCTTTTTTATTCTTTCACTGTGCTACTAAGCAACCAACTGCGAAATCCACAGTGAAAATAACTTGCTTTCTACTAGCGTCATTTTTCTGTCTTTATAATGTTTTTCTATATGCACACATGAACACGCTTGTTATCATCATCTGTTTAACATCCAGGTATGGAAATCAAGCTGTTGCTGATAAGTTAAATGTGCTTTATGGGGATTCTCGAGCAAAAGGATTTGGTCCTGAGGTAATATCATCTCAAGCGCCCAATAGAAATAAATTTGCTATACTTTTGCTTAAATGTTGTAGATTTGAAATGGAAGAATTATCCAAAATGTTTCAAGGGTCTTATTGCTAGCTCCTGTTATTCATGGATGATCAAAAGGCTAATTATAACTTAGTTCAAAAGGAAAATTTAGATTTGAGTTGTGCTTTCCTGGAACCACAAGTAATATGTTTGCATATTTACAGGTCAAATTGAGAATTTTGATGGGAACATATGCCCTCTCAGCTGGTTATTATGATGCATATTACAAGCGGGCCCAGCAGGTACCATAAGTGGTTATATAAATCTAACTTGTATCCAAACAAAGGTGGATGCGTGATATGCAGTCCTGATGAGTTTGAATGTGGTTACCAGGAATCTAGGTGTTTTCAATTGGTTCTACACCATGATTCTCTATAGAGCTTGAATTTCTTTCTTTTACATTCCTGTTGACAAATTGGGACAAATGCTTGGAAAGAAATTCTTCTGTGGTTTGACTATATGATTATGTTAGAATATCACTTTTAGTAATTTAATGAAGGTTTCTTATTTTTCTGGAAGTATAATTGTTTTAAGAGCTTTTAAGGCCTTCAAGAAGAAATTTATGATTGTAATAGTTTCTTAGGTGAGGACTTTAATCCAGAAAAGCTTCAAGGCTGGTTTAGATGCAAATGACATCCTAATTTCTCCTGCTGCTCCATCTGCTGCTTACAAGATTGGTATGCTGTCAGCACATCACTTTTTTGGGCTTCTTGTATCCTTGTGCTTTTGTGCTGATAGTCCCTCTGTTTAACAATAAATATCCAATTCTTTTTTTATTTTTTACAGGTGAAAAGAAAAATGATCCATTGGCGATGTATGCGGGTGACATTATGACTGTAAGCATTTTTGCGCATTTTTATGTCTGCCAGCCTATTTCTGTCCCCCTCCATCTCCACTTTTACCTTTATGGATAGGAGTTGGGTTTTGATCTAGATTTGATTTTCAACTGTGGACTAATTGCTACTGGATGAGGATTGGTAGAGGAAAAATGGAAAAGCTGTATGTCAGAATGGAAAGAGAGGGAGAGAGAAAGTGAGTCATCTTATTTTTTATTTTTATTTTTTGAGAATGGAGAGCGACAGTTGTCTTGTGCTAAAGTTAAAAAGCTTGTTTTTCACAGGCTGAAGTACTCTACCATAACTAATTTATGCTGCTGTTAGTGACTAATTATTTGTGTCTAATTGATATTATATGCTGCAAATTAGAAGAAAAATAAAGACAAAAGAGAATCAGGTCAGTGCTTGACTGTAGGTGGAGCAAAATGCAGGTGATGCACCAGAGTGGATCCTTATATTTTGAATCAGCATAAGAACATGAAGTAAACTTAAGTTGGAATGCTAGCCAAATGTCTTTCTTTGCAAGCATGCAGACCTGTGGTGGCCATGTAGACTGGAGATTTTCCTGACTTTGTCAATAAACTTTTGACTTTGCTGGCAAAAAATAAACGTGTTTTAGTTAAATAATCTTATTGTTAACTTTGCTGAGAATATGTTCAATAATTTTCCTTCAATATTTCAAATCTTATTGGAATATAATCTTCATTTGGAGTTCATCTTTTGTATACTTTTGCATCCCCCTTCTTTCTCATATTCTTTATGATTCTGCTACATCTACCTGATATTTTTTTTCGTTTCTCATTTTGGAATGTTATACTTGTTACAGGTCAATGTTAACTTGGCAGGGTTACCTGCATTGGTTTTGCCTTGTGGATTTGTTGAAGGCGGGACTGCAGGACTTCCTGTTGGCCTTCAAATGATTGGTGCTGCATTTGATGAGGTATTGACATTTCGTTCTTTGAAAATGGTTTTTAATGTTGGAGATACTCTCCTTTGAGTCTTTGACCCTATTTGAAAAGCTTTACTAAAAGAAATGAGCGGCAAGCTGGCAACCCAGCATGATTCTTAAATGATATTTGGAAAACTAATTCACTTTGAAGCAATATATCTATATCTATATATAAAAGAAAATACTGAGAAGATAATATGCTATTTAAAAAAAAAGGATTAAATCTAGACTTTGCTCAAGTCCAGAAATAACTGGTAAGAGTCATAAATTGCAAAACTTTTGGAATAATGTATTCTAGTTTCCGTTGTGGGTTGCATTACGAATTGTGACTTCGATATTCTATAGTTATCATTTGGGTTGTTGTGCCATTGGTTACCAATTTTAATCCAGTTGTTTCTGCTGGCTTTGTTGAGCCTCAGTTAACCACTGATATTATGTTTCATATAAATGAAGACATCCAGTTTTTATCAAGTCTCAGACTCTCATTTAATCAATGGTCATTGGTTACGTTGCTTATCTAATACCAAAAATAACCACACCATTAACAGATGAATATTTCTTATTGTTGCGAAGCATGCAGACAATTTGCAGATGCCTGTTTTAGGAAATGCAACATATCTTTTCCTTTCTTTGTTCTGCATTGTCATAAACTGGTATAGTCAATGGACTTTTCATGCCAAGTTTCTTTTTTATCATGCTTTCAGGAGAAATTACTCAAAGTGGGTCATATCTTTGAGCAGACTCTTCAAGGTTACAGATTTGTTCCTCCACTGGTAGCAGAAGACTAGGATCAGTTATCTCTACCTCTTTTGAGGATGCTTAAACCTTGTGCAAATGCAATTTCAGTATACCTCATGAATGAAAATAGATGGCAGGGGCCTAGGTCTAAATTGCTCTCAAATGCAAGTTCATCTCACAAACTGGTTTAGCATAACGTAGCCTAACCTAGGTCTTTGCAGCATTATTGTGCTATTGAGGTGTAATTGTCAGGTTATGCTCTCCTTACAGGAACTGTGACCATTCAATTTGAAATGAGTTGTTTCTGATCAGAACTCTTGTTTAATATCTGCAATGCCCCAAAAAAATATTAGTGTTTTAAATAAATGTTTCTAGCTTCAATTTAAGCCCAAGAGACCATGATGTCTATTCTAAGATGAAATGGCATTTTAATCTTAATAAATTTGGAAAGTAATTATTTATGCAACTGCGTTCTTCAACTTCCTAATTTGCTTTTATTTAAATTAGCACTCTAGCAATCCCTTCTTTAATATTAAAAAAAAATGAATTTTTATTTTAGTTTCATGATAAAAAAAAATATATGAATATTTATATAACCCTTAAACAAGTCACAAATCAAAAGAAAATTTAAGAAAAATAATTAACTATTATTTTATTCAACCATGCAAAAAGAAATCTCCAATTATGATCAAACTATGTCAATGTGCAAATCAAATAGGAAATTACGATTATAATCTCCAATTATGATCAAACTGAATAATTAAGTAGGTTCTACTTATATATACATACATAGAAGGTTTAAAGATCATTTTTTTAGGGAATTAAAAATCAATTTTATGAGTATATATATATGTGTTATAACAAATAGTTAAGAGAACTGTTATATTATTTCCAATATGATTTAAGTGTACAAGTATGTAGTTTAAAGCAATCAATTGAACAATTAAATGGTAAAATGACGGCTATTTACCTATTTAAAGATTATTATTAGACTTTAAAATTACAATATATAAGAGTAGCGATATTGGCACTTCCATTTTAATTTCTAGCACTCCCTTATCTTTTTATCATTAGAGTTAACTATAATATCTTTATTATCTTGTTTAGTTAATAATTCTTATAAGAAAAGTAGAGTTAAGTCATTTACATTTATCTTTTTTTTTTAATTTTTATTTCATAAAATGTTTTTTAATTTTTTTTAATTTGAAAAGGATAATAAAAATATATTAAACAAAATTTATATACTTTTTTATATAAGAAAATTTATGAAAAAAAAATTCATTTTTTAGTCATCATAAAAAAAAATGACATGCATAAAAAAAAAACTTAAATTGTATTTGCTTCTATTTTTTTTTTAATTTTTAGTTTATAAAAAGTGTTGTTTATATATATTTTTATTTTTTTAAAAATATGATAATAAAATGTGTATATAATAAATATATAATTTTTTATATAAGAAAAATATGATAACATTTTTATTTTTATGTATTACATATAAAATAATTTCTTTTTTACTTTTTATTTTTTATATTTTGAATTAATCTTTTTTCGTCAGCAAGAAAACTCTTTTTTCTTTTTTAACAAGAAAGATAGTTTAATAAATAAAATCCTAAATTATAATCCTACTAACATTTAATTTAAAAAAAAAATTAATTGTGCTCATTGAAAATATTTCTTAATTATATGTTTTATTAAAATATTTTAATAAAATCATTTTTTTAAATTGAATAAATTATAGGATTAAGGTGACAAATAGAGAGTTAAATAGTCATATGCGGACACTTATAAAAAAATAACATTTTTGAGATTACTACATTATTTTCATATCAAGAGGTTTTCACTTTTCCATCTTTTTTATTTTGTTAATAAATTTTCTTCTTGATAATTAAAAGCATATTTGTTTGAGAAAAAAAAATTTAAGCATAATTTAAAAATTAAAATAAATTTTATTATAAACATATAAAAATGAAAATTTTATTTTGATATTTTTTACATAAAAATATATAATTATTAAATATATTTTTAGTAAAATATTTTTAAAAACAGTAATAAAATATAAATAATATTTTTATAAATTAAAAGTAATAATAATAAAAAAGATAAAAGCATATTGATATTAAGTGTTTTTTCCTAATGGGAAATATTAATTAAATGCAAAAAGATTATTATAGTCAACTTCAATAATAAAAAAAAAAAATGAGTATTAAAAACAAAAAGAGGAGTATTAATATCGTCATCTATATATAATATACAAAATGAAAAATATTTGCTTTATTAAGATTAAATGTTTGAGTTGCAATATTTGAAAATTTTGGGAGGCTAAACTTGAAAAGAATTATAAATTATGAGAAAAAAATAAGAGATATAATAATAATAATAATAATAATAAAGACAATAGCTGGATTAGCCTTCGGCTTCTCTCTATATATATGACATGGTTTATATTTGATATTTGAGTTTTGAATATAATTTAATAAAATATAAGATAATAATACACATATATTTTATTTTATAATTTAAAGTTTGAAGGAATTTGAAACTTCTATTAATATAGATTTTCCAATCTTCTCTATATTTTGTGGCCTTTTAATTTTCTAGGCCATTGGAATTGATTACAACCTTATAATTGGAAGCTTACTGTTATTGGAGTTCTGGTCAAAATGATATATTCCTAAACATAAAAAAAATAAAAATAAAAAAAAATAAAAAAAGATAAATCAATTTTAACACCAAAAAATTTGATATAATTAACACTTTAATATAATTTTAAAATTAATATTTTTAATCTTCGAATTTTTTTAAGTACCATCACTTTAATCCTTATTAATTTAAAAATATAATATAATTTAGTTTTTTAATTATTATATCACAAAATATTTTTTAGTCACTAAAAATTTTACATTTTCATTAAAATTATTGTAAAGATTAAGAATATTAATTTTAAAACAGCAAAAACTAAAATACTACAAATCTCAGAGATATTATAATAATTTACTATAATATCTCAGAGAAAAAAAAAATCAAATAAAGTTATTTTATTGCTCACGGGAATAATAAGGAAGGTAAAATTGATTATGAGGGTCGTTAAAATTAACGACCAATTCTTTTCACGTTAAAGAACAAAACAATTCACCCGCCACCGCCATCGCCATCGCCGATCTAAGCGTGTCTGTTGTACACTGTACCCCTCTGTTTACGTTAGCAAAAGCCACCAATCCTACAACCAAAATAATGGAGTATTAGAATATAATATATATATATATATATATATATATATATATATATATATATATATATATATATGCCTGCGTTATTTCCCAGCTCACTGTCCTTCACCAATACAGATTCGGCTCACGTTAGCAAATCCTGCGCATATTAAAAAGAAGAAACAGAAGAAAAAGAAAAGAAAATTTTCCGATTATTATCAGAATCGGAACCGTTTCTTCTTCATTTTCCCGATCGTTTGCTCCGTAAGCTCCGATCTATTATTTATTTATTAATATTTGATCATGCAATGGAAATATTCATGGATTTGATTTTTAATGGGAATTTATCTGTAAATTTTTGTGTTAGATTTCTTAATATAAAAGATCTGTATTGTTATAATTTGACTTTCATTGATTTTGTTTTTTTCTTTTCTTTTGTTTTTTGTCTTTTTAATTCATTCATTCAAATGATTATGATTTGAGTTTGAGTGGAAAATTAATTTGAGAATTTTTAATTTATATATGAATATAGAATGTTTGGCTGCTGAGAAAGATGAAGAAAAAGGCTGTAAAACACTTTATTGTTTCTTTGTCTATACAAAATGAAAATCCTAGATTTGACTAGATTTAATTTAAGATAAATATACACTGAATTATGTATGTGTGGAGACGTAAATCAACTCAACTTAATCTTAATCACAAAATTAATTGGATCCACTATATGGATTCTTTGTTTCTACCCGAAACTACTTCTGATAATTATAATGCATTTAGATCATACCGTTGTACTCTTTTCCTATAAGTTAGTTTAAATCTACCCCTTCCTTTCTTCTTCCTCTCCTCTTTGACGATGTGTTCAACCTTCGGTCCTCCCTAAGTCTCCACTTCACGTGACCAAACCATCTTAATCATCTTAATCTCCCTTTTATGATTGTCCTCAATAGATGCTACTTTACTTTTTCTCTAATGCTTTCATTATATATTTTATCCATGTGTGGAGATGTATTTGGGCAAAATTTAATTGGGTTATTGGCTTGATCCTTTTGGGATTGAGTTTGTATTTTTGTAAGTTATCAATCATAAGTTTAATTGGATTGAGTATGGTTGATCTTGGTTAACTTGGTTTGTAAATGTTACTGACTGGACTGTACTTGTAATAGCCTTAATAGGGGTGTATTTGGAGGAGGAGGAGAGGAGAGGTTAAGTAATATGCCTGAGAGAAAGTGGAAAGTTCCTTCATTGGTTGATCTTTGTGTTCATGTAGCAATAAGTAATGTGAGGTACTTAGCAGATGTTGGGGAAACGGATTTCCATCTTCTTGATCGAATTTTACCACATTGTACAATGGATCAGTTGATACATGTAGAGAAGAGCACAGTAGTAAGATTGCCTAATTACCATTCTGTAAAATTAATGCTTTTTCACTTATTGTTGTTTGTAGAATTAATTAACTTTTTAGTTTTGTTTAATTGGTATAGGGGCGAGATCTCAGCCCAGTAACTGATAAACTATGGAAGAAATTCTATGAGAGGCAGTTTGGCGAGGATCATACTAATGAAGTAATTGAGAGGATGAGTCGGCGCAAAGTTTCAATTAGATGGAAAACATTATACGAGGTATCTCATTTCATCACTTGAGTTTTTTTTTTTTTTTTTTCCTTTTCTATATATCCTTTGAATTGGACTGGTTTTGCAATTCTTGATGGGAATTTTTTTTTATTGCAACTTGTGTCAGGAAACAATATTTCCTTACAAACTACTACTTATTTGTCTAACTAGGCTATAATTCTTGTAGACAAAGTTGCAGCAAATTGCTCAGCATGAGGATAAAGTGGTTGCAAAACTTCGGCAATCATACAAAAAAGAAGATGCCAGTATGTATTTTATCATCCAATATATATTTATAATTGCATTGAAGGTTATTTTTTTACATTGCATATTTTATGTTCATCATGTGTTGTTGTGATATAAGTTGTATTTCTTAAATTGTACGTTGTCTTCTTCCTTGGTACTATGTGATACTAAAATGTGTGTGATTTCTTTTGTGGGGCTGCTAAAGGCTACTGAGAATCAGATAGCCAATCCAAGGTTCTTTATTAGCCACTTGATGCAGTGCTGAAGGTTAGAGCTGCATCTCAATGCTCTGAGGTAGTTCTTTGTTGGACCAACAATCAATAATTGCTCCTTGGTTGTGAGCAGCATTACATTCATGTTGGATTCAACTTTTGTTATGATTTATCATAGTACTAATGATGCTTTATAGTCACTTGTGCAATTTTATTTTTGTTGCGAACTTTACCTGAAGGCTATTATGGGCATGATGTGCTTTAGCTCTTCTCTGATTTTGGATACTTGTGTGCCTTTTAATTGTTCAGCTATTAACTAATGCCCTGTTAATCTAGTCATACTTTTCCCAAGTTAAAGAATCCATTTCATCCTCATTTTTAGGTATGCCTGAACAAATTTATGATTTGGTGAGTGTTAATGGTGTGGTGGATGCTCTGGGAATCATACCACCAACTGTATAGATGGTAAAACCAACATGTCTGATAAGAGACTTTCCCTCTCTTCTACATCCACTGAGGCGACTAGAGAATGTTAGATTAGTTG
Organism: Vernicia montana; assembly: GCA_949750685.1. Taxonomy (NCBI): domain Eukaryota; kingdom Viridiplantae; phylum Streptophyta; class Magnoliopsida; order Malpighiales; family Euphorbiaceae; genus Vernicia; species Vernicia montana. Next base: position 7,838 of record CATKHJ010123478.1, on the reverse strand, counting down.
CCATGGGAGATCTATCCCACATATTGGTGACTATTACTTTAAAAAAGAGATTGGGTTTCTTGGATGGTCAAATTTTGGGGGAGAAGTTAAGATAAGCTTATCTATTGAAGTTTTCATTTGGTAAACTTTTATATGGTGAAATTCTCATGCCTTCAAATGAGGAAATTGCACTATTCATGTGCTTTATATTTTAGTCTTTCTGATATGCTAAGGAGTGAGGGAGATAGATATATGACTTCTTGGAAAAAACTTGATGCCTGTTTAATTCTATACCAAATTAACATGGTACACAGGTAATTTGAGTGCTATTCTCTGAATTCTAATTTTGTAATTGGATTAGATGTTGCTGATGCATATTAGCTGCCATGCTTTGTGCATTCTCAAAGTTCTTAACCAGTGTGTCAACTTTTGTAGAAAAACAAAGTAGACAAATTCAACTTTGCACAAAGGTTCCTCCAAGCAGTAAAAGAAGCTTTTATGGTAATCTTCCCTGTTCCCTTGTTGTTCAGTGCAGTCAGTTTATTTGCTATTAAGACTGAGGCAGCTCGCAGCCTTTTGCAGAGGCTCTGAAGCTGGAGGATGTATTATAATTTTGTATGTTTTAATATTTCATTTTTAGGAAATGGACCTGGATGCAATCTTTCCAATGTCAAGAGCAACATAATGAAGAAATCAAAAATGGATTTTCTTAAGAGGTAATATTATTGTATGCAATTATGCTTATTTTTAGCTAATCTTGAAATTATTTTGCTTCAAATTTCATGACGATAACAATGATGGTAGATTATTAGAAGCCACTAATCATTTCATGCATAGCAATATATTAGTAAAGCTGTATTCCAAACATGGTTAGGGCATTCAACTTACATGATGAGCTAAGGAAACGTGAATTCTTCTACATTTATGTATGTTGGCTTTACTGTTAAAACAGAGCTTTATACTAGTGAATAAAATGATTCACTATGTTATTGAAGCAGCTTAAGTTTTAACCAAATAAATATGCATCGAGGTCCTTTGTACAGGATTGTGTTCTTATATTTCACATTTTTAAGATGAGTTTGTCCAGAAATAATTGTTTTATTATTTTTCATTCTCCTTTTTGGCTTTTGAGCAGTCGAGAGGTGCAAAATATCGCAGCCATGAAGAAAAATTCTGTGCAAAAAAATAATAGGTAATATTTTCATCCTGTCCTGTAATAATTTGTCTGTAAATACACATTTTTAACATCTGCTTTTTGCCCTACAGCACCTCTTCGGTGATAAAACCAGCTAGCTTTCCTGGAAATAACTCTGCGTCATCTTCCAAACTTACAAAGTCCTTCGAAAGGAGATTCTAGGAGGCTTTGCATTGTTTATGGTGAGAGCAATGTGAAATTATTGTTTGCTTGAGTTTTGTTAAGATATAAATTTGGAATTTGAATTAAATCATTTCAACATAAATGCTCAAGCTGCCTTAGTTTTCCTCTGCATCTACATCTACCTTGTAACTTTCCATTTCTAGAGAATAACATTTCAACGTCTAATATATTGATTTCAATTCAGTATTTCTCACAGTAATGTCACATTATCCAGCAATATTAAACTGTAGGTCTGTTTTGTTCACGGAATGAAATGTAGAAAGAATAGATTCACTCTTCATAAAATTTATCAATTTTCATGAGTTTAGAAATATTTATTATATATAATAATTAACTATTATATGCTAGTTGTTCACTCGTGCAATGTGTGAGTTATGGTTTTAATAGGTTTTTATATTTCATAAGTTAAGAAAACCATGAAACCCTTTATAAAGAGAGAAAATAAATAAATAAATAAACTCATCCCCTTTTGCTTTTTTTTTAGTATTAATTTTATTGATGAGATTCAATCACTGTCGTCCGCTCTTAAAGTAGTGATTGAAATTTAGTAGCATACCTTTGCGATAAAACATATATATGACTAATGGAAAATTGAAGATAAAAATGAAAAATTGAATGGATAGGAACAATGCATCATATTAGCACTGGAGTGATTGTTTTCATGCTTAAAATTTTCAAAGTAATTTAACTTAAAATCTACAAAACTTACCAAAATTCATAAAAAGAGAAAATTTATACATTTTAACTCAAATCTTTCTTCCAGGACTCAAAACTTTTAATGTAATTAATAAAACACAAATAACGTGATTCTAATATCGACACATTAGAACCTGCAATTTGAACATCAATTTTCCTGATAGTTTTCAGCTGTAGATTATAACGAAACAACCCTCTAAACATCCAATAAATTAGCAACTCCCCATGTTGGATATTCACAAGTCGCATAGTAAGATTATTATTTGAAAATGAGCAGCACTTGAAGTCCCATTCAAGGTTCACCTTATATCTTTGAATCCAAACCCATTTTCTTGGATCCTTCAGTAACCAAATATTTATATATTTCTCATATATATGACAGAATAATACCTGACTTTCCTCTTGTAAAAGTTGCATCTTCTTATGCTCGGTTCGACGACTCGAACATCTATTTCCAGGATGAGGCATTGCTTGAAGTTCTTCTGTTTCCATGTTAAATGTTATGATAGATGCTCTACAAGAAAGAACATTCCCATGTCTACTTGCCATCCAGTAAATGAATCCATTAATAATCACAGGGGATGACTCCTTGGTGAAACTTGGTGCGAAACCGAAAGGGCTAAGCTTTCTCCACTTCTTGGTTAATTGACCACCTATTAGATAATGCCATAAATTGCCTTCTGCATATACATATATTAACCTGTACTCTCTTGTTATTGAGTGAAAATAAATACAACATAAATAACCTGTATTGGCTGGTTTCTTCAAGGTTATTTGTTCCTGTGTAATGGGGTTGCATATAAAGAAAATAGATGAGGAAAAGTATGTATTGAATATAATCAATCCATTGTAGCTATGGATAATCTCAGGCATAATCGTCCGCTTATCGAGCATAGGCCTACCATATACTTTCTTATCCATCTTATTCTTCTTCTTCTTCTTAGTTTGTTCATCCAAAAAAAACCATTCCAACCCTTCTGTATGAAATCTTTCTGAATTTAAATATTGGACTAAAACAATAGGAGAAGCTCTTTGAAGTAGGATTTGTGAAAAATGAGGAGTGGAGATTAGAGCTTTCCATTCTTTAGAGAGGCTTCGACATTTGAGAACTTTATCTGCTGGAAGCCGACTTAATATTTCCATTATGATATCATTAGGAAGAAGTCCACCAACTCCCTCTTTCCAACTGAGGAATGTAAATAGTTCATTCCAAACATGTGAAATCCATCTATAGCATTGAAATTCCTCACCTAAAAGAAAAAAAAAATATTTGAGTCTAAGCAGAAATTTAGGAAGTTAAGTTGGATATTTCTACAAGTTATTATCAAGTTATGATAGAACTTAAAATTAGCTAGAAAGTTGCAAACAAATCTAATGCATTAAGTGAAATTAGTAGTGACCCATCTATATGTATGAATGAAATATTGAAGCTCTTGAACTTAATGTAATGAATTTGTGTGCTGAATTGAATGTGCTAATTTTTAAGGTCTCGTTTGGCATGCTAGATTCTAAATTCATGGATTTAGTTAAAATTCATAGATTTAAATAAAATTTATAAAATAAAAAAATCACATCTCATGTGAATTTTCAAATTTTTTATTTTTTAAGATTTTGTAGCATGATGAATTTTAATAAATTCATAAAATGTAACTTAATTTTTCAAACTAAATAAAAGACTAAGCTAGAATCCATGAATTTTGCGAAATTTATCACTGAAATCCTTTAAAACAAAGGAGGCTTAAGAGATTTGAATTAGTTTTTGTTTCTACTAAAAAATATATCTTTCTATTTTTGTTTAGCTGAGTTTGTTGTCTGCTCCATCTTTGGTTAGTCTTTGTTTCTTTATTTGTTAGAATGTCTTTAAAGTGAGAAATTTCCAACAATGTTGACCTAATTTTTTAGAGGAAAATCACTTTTTAAAAAAAAACCTTTTAAGATAGATTTCATAGCTGACCCATCATATCAAATAACCAAAATAAAATAAAAAAATAAAAAGAGCTTAAATCCATTTTTCCAATGTGATTTTCTCAACAATAATTCAATGTGATGCAGTATAAAATATTTGTTATAAACATTGAGATTTTGCAAGGAAAAAACAAATCCAAAAAAATAATAATAATAAAAAATAAAAATTTTGATAAAAGAGACTTACCAAAGACGGTTCTTATGGTGTTTCCCTGATCGCTGGCTATGACCTCCAGGCTGTTGTTTCGGCGAACGCCGTCGCATGAGTTGGTTGTCGACATAGATATAGGTGTAATTCTATTTCTTGTTCTTGCTTGAGTTGTGATTTTGGGTGAATACCTTATACAACTGAATCAGCTTCTATATATTTTAGTTTCCACTAAAAACTAATTTTGGAAAAGAATATATATATATATATATATATATATATATATATATGATAAATTTGAAATAATAAAACTCAGATGATTAACTGAATTTTGTATAAAACATTAAAAAAAAAAATTAATGAAAAAACTTAATTTAAAAAAAAAAAACTCATTTTCACAATTTTTTTTACGAATTAAAACTAATTACATATTTTTTTTAGAAAAAAATCTATTATATTTTAATGAATAAAGCAATATTATAAAATAATAAAATAATAATAAACTTACAATCAATCATAATCTACAATTAAACAAAATTAAAAAAATAAATCTTCAATTAAATAATTTTACAAATGAAATCCAAATTAAAAAAAAAAAAAAATCAGTTTCACAAAAAAGAAAAATTTTTTCCTTTTCCTTTTTCTAATAGACAATCAAATCTCTTTTTTGTGTGTTTATATTACATGTCTTTACCCTACCCTCTTTTATGTTAATGAATTAAAACTTAAATAAGAGTAATTGTTAAGGAGGTTAACATTAACTTTGGTATCTAAAATCTTACCAAACAAAATTAAAGAGGGTTGAAGTATTATAAGAATAAATAATTTTATTTATATTTAATCCGCTTTTAACCCCAATCCAAACACACCCTCAATAATAAATTAATTAATTTTGTTGTTTATGCACAGTGAATTGTTTTGTTTTGGAGACCTATAAGGAAAAATTAAATAATTTTATTTATAATTAATAAATTATAATTAAAAATATTAAACCTAATCCTACGTTTACCCAAAAAAAAAAAAAAAAAAAAAAGCCAAAGGAATTAATTCTAGACTTCACAAAGTAAACTTTTACTTGGACTTGGACTTAAATAGAGGATTTGGGAAGTAATAGAAGTTAGACATGTTATGTAGAATTAGATTGTAAAAACATTAAGGATACAAATGTATCAAGCCGTTTACGAGCGGTTCGGTATTCGACTTGATAAAAAGTCATTTGCGTTCTACTTGTTTATAAACTTGAGTCTTATTTTAAGGCTCGATTAATAAATGAGCCGAATTTAAGTAAAGGTCGACTCGATTATACTCGTAAACAGCTCGATAATAAGCTCATAAACAACTTGATTATTATTATTATTATTATTAACTTAATAATTTTGACACTTTAAAAAATATATTTTAATGTTCCTATAAATTTTTTAATAATTCAATTTGACTAATATATATATACTCCTGATTAATATAATATAATATTTTCTTATTATATAATCTAATATTTTAATCTTTAAAAATATCTTTTTTATTAATTAATATTTTTGTAATACATGTAATACTCAATTTTATTATTATATTTTTTTTCACTAATTGAATGTTTTTGCTTTTATATTAGTTTTAAATATTTTTGTTATAGTTATTTTATTAGAAATAAATATTTAGAAAGTTGAATATTTTGATAAATTATAAACAAATTTCAAAACGAATCGAACTCGAACTTTGCTGAATTATAATTTATTAACAATGCGAATTCGAGCTCGGCTCGAATAAACTTGAGCTTGACCCGAGTTTAAACAAGTTAAGTTTGAACAGGATTTTCAAATTCGATCCAAAGCTCAAACTCGAGCTCGAAAAAAAAAAATATTGAGCCAAATTTGAACATGCTAAAGCACGACTCGATTATAACCCTAAAAAAAATTAGTCTTCCACTATAAATAATATGGATAAAATTATAATTTTTAAAAATAATAAATTATATAAAAATAATAAAGTAAATCATTAAATTAAATATATAATTGAAAAAAAAAAGTTACAATTGAAAAAAGAGCGAATTTAAATTTTTTGAAAAGCAATTTATTTTATTATTTAGATAATATAAAAAATAAAAATATTAAGAGTATTTATTAGGATGTATAAAATAAAAAAGATAAATTATAATTGTAGTAGGATTTCAACTAATAATGATTTTTTTAAAAAAAAACTTAAAATTCAATAACAATAACAAAATTATATCATTCTCTTACGAAATACCATTAATTTAATATTTCATTCTTTTTGTGAGTAGTAAATTATCATTTGCCTAAAAAATAATAATAATAAAAATATCATTAAAATCCACATAAATTTAATACATCATATATTGATAACTTTATTTTCTTAAAATTATTTTACCTGTTCAAACTCAAATTTTGGTTCAGTTCTTGAAAATTTAATAATATTATTACTTATTTTAAGAAACAAATAATTCTAACAACTTATAAATAAATTATAAAATATTTTTAATATTTTATTTTATTTTACAGATCAAAATGATATTAATGATTCAAGTAATAATGTCATAATATTAATGATACAGTCAATGATGTCATAATAATGATGATGTAGACAATGATGTCATGATATTAATGATATAAGTAATGATGTCATGATAATAATGATGCAGAAAATAATGCAAGATGGTGGAAAAAGAAGATGGAAATTGCCTATAAATAAGCATTACCACCCCCCCTTCAAATGATGATTCAATCATTCAATCAAATAAACAAATATTTAAAGAGATTTATATTTTCTTAGTTTCATTTATTTTTATTTTCATTTTGATCAAAAATAGAAGTTTTGGAGCTCGTGTATGTCACTCCAAAGATTGTATCCCAAAAATTTTTTTTTCTAAATTTTTATTCTTCAATTCAATAATAAGTTGTTATTATGTCTTCTATTAGATTAATAGTTAATTTAATTATTTATTTCTTCTTAACTATGAGTAGCTAAATTTCTTATCTAGGATTTAGATGTAATCTCTTGATTTTCCTATGACTATCTTTGTTTGATTGATTTGGTTTTAATTATTGGAATTAATCTTTCATCTTAAAATTTAATACTTGTAAATAATTGATTACTATTTACATGTTTAAAAATATTAAGTGAAGTAATAAGAGTAGAAACATAATATTAGTTCATTAAGATATTAGACTTAGGGAATGTGTTGTTTAGAGATAATATTATGACATCATTGCCTACATGATATTAATGATACAAGCAAAATTTCTAGAAATATGTGATACAATCAAGATGAATGGCATTATTGATGATGCCATTAGACTGAGACTTTTCCCATTCTCTCTTAAGGATAAGGCAAAAACATGGATAATTTCTCAAGCTCCAGGGTCAATCACTACATGGGATCAACTCATAGAGATTTTTCTTGCAAAATATTTCCTACCTGGAAAGACTGCTAAAATGAGGAATGACATCACTAGCTTCAGTCAATTTGAGGGAGAGACTTTCTATGAAGCTTGGAAAAGGTTTAAGGATTTGCAACGAAAGTGTCCCTATTATGGTATCCTTGATTGGTTGATAGTATAGACCTTCTATAATGGCATCGCTACTCAGATGAGAAGTACTATTGATGCAGCTGCTGGAGGAGCCCTCATGAACAAGAACGCTGCAGATGCATATGAC
>CATKHJ010123461.1:0-11703 GCA_949750685.1 Vernicia montana | reverse complement strand
TTTGGTTGTGTATGTTATGTTCATGTTCACTCACACCAAAGAGACAAACTTGATCCTCGTGCTCTTAAATGTGTTTTTCTGGGCTACTCTACCACTCAAAAAGGATACAAATGTTACCATCCTCCTACAGGAAAATATTATACTTCCATGGATATTCAATTTTGTGAATGTCAATCTTATTTTTCTGAGGATGTGTCTCTAGTTCCTTTTCAAGGGGAGATTAGTAGTACAGAAGAGGAAAAATTGTGGCTTGATGAAAAGAGATTTTGGATTTCAGTAAGTCAGGAGAAGGACTCAACTGAGATTCATGAGTCCTTGAATAATCCTGAGTCTTAAGAAGCTGAGCCTAAACCCACAAAAAGAATGGAGAGACATGATGATTTGTTTTTCAAAAAAAATTATACCAGGAGAAAAAAAGATGTTGATGTTATGCCTCCAAGCTCCAATACTCCTCTCAATGATACTACCGTGCCATCAGATGACTCTTCTGAGACAAATAATGGTGAAGTATGCAAGTTGAAGAAGGCATTGTATGGATTGAAATAGTCTCCAAGGGCATGGTTTGGCAAATTGAGCTATTCTATGAAAGAGTATGGTTTTAAACAAGCTATGGCAGATCACACTCTATTTTATAAGAGAGATGGGGATGATATTATCTTGCTTATTGTTTATGTTGATGACATAATGGTCACAGGTAGTAACCTAAATAAAATAGAAAAGCTTCAAAACTATTTGTCTAAAGAGTTCGAAATGAAGGACTTGGGAGCTCTAAAATATTTTCTGGGCATTGAAGTATCTCGGTCTAAGCATGGTCTTTTTCTCTCTCAACGCAAGTATGTTTTAGATCTTCTATCTGAAACTGGAAACTCAGCTTGTCAACCTGTTGATTCTGCTATTGAGATAAATCATGGCTTAAGTATTTGTCCTGATCAAACTCCAACAAACAAAGAGAGATATCAGAGGTTAATAGGAAAATTGATTTATCTAACTCACACTAGACCTGACTTGTCTTATGCAGTTAGTGTTGTGAGTCAATTCATGCACAATCCTAGTGATCGACACATGGGTGCAGTGAATCGTATTTTAGCTTATCTTAAGTCTTCTCCAGGCAAAGGTATTATGTTCGTCAAAAATGGTCATCTAGACATTGTGGGTTATACAGATTCGGATTTTTTCGGATCTTGATTGGATAGAAAATCCACATCAGGTTATGTATCATTTGTTGGGGGTAATCTAGTGTCATGGAAGAGCAAGAAGCAGAATGTGGTGTCATTGTCTAGTGCTGAAACTGAATACCGTGCCCTTCATCATGCAACCACAGAACTCACCTGGCTAAACATTCTTCTTAGTGAGCTTGGTCTTGGTTTAGAACAACCAATGACTTTTTTTTTTTTTTTATAATACAGCAGCCATTAAAATTGCAAACAACCCAGTGCAACATGATCGAACATGTTGAGCTAGACAGGAACTACATCAAAGATAATCTAGACTCTGGGAAGATAAAGGTTCCTTACATTAAAAGGGCAAACCAGCTAGCTGATGTGATGACTCATGTTGTTCCTCCTTGTCCTTTCTACACAGTCCTGTCCAAGTTGGGCATGTGATATCTATGCACCAACTTGAAGGAGAGAGTCAACTTACAGTTGTAGATATTCTTATTTAAGGTCATATTTGGTCATATTTGTATAGTTGTGTGACTGATTTTTATTGTTTGATTGTAGGCATGATTGTATGACTTTCTTATTCCCTAATTGTAGGCTTAATTGTAGGAATATAGATCTAGCTTTTGTATATAAATATGTATGAGAACTATGAATAAAATATAACAATTCAGCCAAATCTGCAATTGTTAACATTTATGGAGTTAATGCCATAGCATACATGTAGACTGTAATATTTTTGTCCTGAAATATTTGAGTAGAGTCGTGGTACAGTCCTTAGGGCCTTGGAAATTACAATCTTGTTATTTTGTGAAGCTTCAATTGCTTGAATGCTCATTATGTTTGATTGGGTGAAAGATTTTTGTCAATCTCAGTTACCAATCCTCCTTTTTTGTGTTTCTGTTTCTAAGATCACGGTGAACATGGTAACTTTATTTTAGCATTGTGAAAGAATCATATGGAATGGTCTAGGTAATGGAGAAACTTATTTTGATTGGAGCTAAAGGTTTTCTTGTTTGAGGAATAGGGGGATTGACATTAGCTATATGGTCCTTTTAAAATTGTTCCTCTACCCCATCGTGGGGAGACTTTGCTAAGGTTATCTATTCTGTAACCTTCAATTAAATGAGTGTGTATGGTCTGAACCCTGATGTGGTATTTCCAAAGAAATATCCCTTTTAAATTGTACTCAACACTCCTTCCAACTTCAAATTCTTTTCTTCCTCATTTGTTAGTATTCATTCATTTGGGTTATTGATTTGAATGATACAGAGATAGATGATTGATAATCCCAGCTAATGTAGGATAAGAGCTTTGTTTAATTGAGTTGGGTTCTTGGATAACTCGTATAGTTTCTATCAAGGACAAAATCGAATCCTTGTGCAAGGAGATTCGCCATCATATCATAATGACACCTTTTATTCTTTTGTTGGTTCATAAAAATTTCATGTACTGTGAAATTTGAAGCATTAAAATTGGATAGCACCATTCCATAGGGACATTATTTGGACTCTTTCTTGTATACTCAAGTCTCTGTCTTCTTTGGTTTTGTATGATTTCTTCTTTGACCCTCTTTTCAGCTTCTCTATTATTACTTCTTCCAATCTTGTTGTTTTTTCCCTCATATGATCAAAGGTTCTTGCCTTGCTAAAGAAAAGTTAATGAGCCAAAGGAGATGTGAGGTTAAATATTCTCGGGGGAGAATATAATATTCATCCACTTTCCTGAAAATGTGACTATTGTGTATGGTAATAATGCTGGCTTCAGTTGTAAGAGCAATCACTAGTAAAATAAGAATCTTAGGTTGAGTGCTTTTGTGAGTGGGAAAAAAAACTGAGACCAACCAATGACAGTACTGAAATAGATACTTACGGACCAAGGATCAGCTGTGAAGCCAACAAAAGCTGAAGGTCTAGGCCAAAAATTAATTATTTTCACTTTGGATAAGAAAGGTATCTTGAAATTTTGGACTCATACAACCATTTCCTCTAGGGGAGCCTTTCCTTTCACTTCTTTCCGTATAGTTGAGCATTGTTCAACTATTGTGTATGGTAATAATGCTGGCTTCAGTTGTAAGAGCAAGCACTAGTAAAATAAGAATCTTAGGTTGAGTGCTTTTGTGAGTGGGAAAAAAAACTGAGACCAACCAATGACACTACTGAAATAGATACTTACGGTCCAAGGATCAGCTGTGAAGCCAACAAAAGCTGAAGGTCTAGGCCAAAAATTAATTATTTTCACTTTGGATAAGAAAGGTATCTTGAAATTTTGGACTCATAAAACCATTTCCTCTAGGGGAGCCTTTCCTTTCACTTCTTTCCGTATAGTTGAGCATTGTTCAACTTTGAATATCTTTCCCATTAAAAAGGGGAAAAGTGCAATCATCTTTTAAAAAGCTCACGGCTGAGATAGGATCTTCGCTACAACATTATTGATTTCTCTTGCTTCTCTTTCCTTTAAAATACACACTCAAGTTCAAAAATTAGATAATTTGTTCAATAAGAAAATTTTTGTTGCCAATACATCATTTCTTCATCATATGGAGATGACTCTTGGATAAGCAAACATTAGTTTATTCCTAGTCAATGTTCTTAATTTCTAAGATGCAAATTTGCAGTTTTAGTTGTGTGAATAAGCTACTCATCTTACAACTCTTTTGCCCTTTTCTATTTTTTAAATAAATGATTCATTTCTTCCATTAACACTGAAACAGCAAGTAGCAGTTACAAAGTTCACAATGGATGAAATATCAAATCTGTGAACTGCAAGAAAAGTACACTTTACAACTTGAAACTAAAAGAAAAGAACACAACTTGCAAAATATCCGAAAGCAAAACCTCAAAAACTAGAATGTGAGATTGAATTTATCCCCCTGTTCCTGCAAATGCAGAAAAGGGAGCTTTCTGTAGACTTGTAGCTTCTCCAACTCTATCAATCTTTAACTTCTGATGTTATTGGATGAACTACCAAATCTTGTCTCTACTCGTCTTTCTTTATCTTCTTGGAAACTACAATTCACAAGTAATATTGAGTGTACTTGGATTATTAGTCCAAAGGTTTGAATTCTTAAGATATCTCCAGAGAGTTAGATTTGGAATTTGAAATTTTGAAATCATAATCAAAGTCTTTAGTAATTAATTGCAGAAATTTTAATTACCCGGACTGAGCTTTCATGGAAAACAATTATATGAAAACTAAAAATGCAGTAGCTTATAGCGCAAGACTTAGGGCTAAAAAACATTTTAAAACAAAAAGTGGAAAACTCATTCAAAGCCAAATAATTTCAAAAGTGGAGCACTTTGATGCTACTGTTGTTTACAACTCCAAACCAGGGTTGTAAATAACAGAATCGGAAACAGTAACAGAAATGGAAACGGTGACACAGAATTAGTTAGAATCGAATTGGATCGTTGCCATGAATTTTTAAAGCCTTTGGTAAAATCAATCAAACCAGCAACAAACAAAAATTTAATAAATATAAGTTAAAATAATAATAAAAAAAATATGCAAGATATTAAGTTAATAATTGGTCAAAACATAAGCTGTGGCCGTTTCTCATGTTTTGTCTACCATTTCTAGGAGATCAGTGAATCACCCATAGAGAAGTGGAAGATAACGCTATGGTGGGCTACAATTCCGTTACGAAACGACCAAAACTTTATGAAACGGCCATTACGCTGCCCTGAACCCTCCTATCATAGCTTCCTGTTAGAGATGTGATCTGTGTTTCTTTAGACATGGTTGAAATTATTCTGCTTTGTGCACCTTTCTCATCAGAAACATATAAAAGTGCAGCCAGCTTTTTTAAATATCAGTAATGATACTGTATTTGTGTTGAACCTTCAGAATATGTATTGCTGCTAATTCTTTTCTTTTCATCCCTTTCCCCGCTTTTCTGGGTATATGAAAGATTTTGATTGCATAAAAAACTTGAAACATAACTTCATGGCCAAATATGCCCAAAACCAATTCAATAGAAACTGCAATATGAATAAAAATAAATGCATGTCTACAGTTATATAAAGGCCGGAATGTACAGAGAGTATCAAGTTTTATTTTCATTTATCCAACTCGTAACTTGAAAAACAACATTAGCTAGGCCAACACTATAATAACTAACTCATTTTCCATCACTTAGAATCCATTTTCCTTCTCTTATTTACTTGGTATGATGGAACAATTCCTTAGCCATAGTCTTCTGTAGCAAACATCTGGTCCACTTCAAACTCCATGTCTGCTTTCCTAGCAAATCGGCCCTTAACTCGGGGTCTGCTCTCTGCATCGGCCCTCCTAGTGGCATATCTTATTTTCTTCTCAAATTTCCGTGCTTTCCTTTTCTCTCTGTATCTTAGGACCTTTGCTTCTCTATTCATTGGAGTAAATTGGAGTGGCATCAATAGTGAAGGGTTTGGAAGGAGGTCTGTTTTCCCACTCAAAAATCTAGAATATGAATTTGGTGTGTTGCTTGTTGTCAGTAAATAGCCAGCATTCGTAAAAGACATAGGGACCTGGTTTTGAATTACAGCAGAAACATGAGAATAATTGTACTCTTGGCTGATAAATTAGGAAAGTAGATCTCAAAGCTAGCTTACAGCCTTAACAGATAGAAGAATTTAGGCTTTGTATATATGAGTGACAGCCAAGCTAAAAGATTCACATTATAAGCCAAAATATGGTTCCATGGTCAAGGTCAAGCAACTCAGAGCAGAATTTCAGCTATAATCCCTAACATAAGCTATTAAATTAAATTTGTAGCAGTTAATTCTCATCTTTCCAGGAAACTTTGAAAGCGATTGTAAGTACATTTATGCTATTGGAAATTGAATAAAGAGTAAATTTGATATGGAATCTTACTTTCTGACTGCTTGAAGTACCATTGGAAGCAGCTTTAGAGGCTTCATACCCACTGTCAGCAAAACTATTCTGCTGGTGGTGGTGATCTTGTTGATCCTTTGCTTCAAAAGACTGAACTGGGACAGCACTATCACTGCCACTATCTCCTTGATGCACTCTAGAAGGTTGGTGCTGATCCGTCTGATCATGGCACAGAAACTCAGTACATGAACCGTATTCCAAGAGATCCAAACACTCATCAACATGCTGACCATAAGTAAATCCACAATTGTCATTATTATCAAGATCAAGCAGCAGCCAAGAATCTGTTTCATCTTCTTCTAATTCCTCTATACTCTTGTTGGCCACAACTTCTTTTTCTGTGTCTAGGAGGGGCCTTCGCAGCTCTTCCAGGTGACCAGTTGAGGATGTGTTCACCACACCAGAGATAGAAGGTATTGGGACTCTGATATGGCAGCGTGCCAACGGATTGGCCAAGTGTATTTCAATGTCACAGTTGATGCACAGGTTTGCTGCATCAGCTTGACAGGTAAAAGCTGCTGGAGCATTTTCACATGCAGTGCAAATCCAGACACACTGATGCTGCAAAGTCAAGGGATTTGCCGCATGAATACACTCATCACAACTGTGACAGAGGTAAGCTGAGTCAGTATGGCAGTAGAGTGTGCAGGGCACTGCACAACAAGCATCACAACTACGAGCCCACTTGCTAGGATATCCATCTCCGTCCAAACTCACTTGCAACATATTTGTTTTCAAGATAATTGCCATATCTGAAAACTATTCTATGAGAATAATTTCTTTAGTAGGGGAAGGAGTAAAGTAGTAGAGGGTGGAGTGGAGTGGCTACTGTAAGTAAGCAAGGAACAGAGAGAGAATCCAAAAAGTGTAGTAGAGAGAGAATCCAAAAAGTGTAGTTATTTTTTGGAATTTGAAGTGGCTATTAGAGACTCATTCTTGATCTTGTGGTTACTGTGCTTCAGATGAGGCTATGAGTTGGGCTCACTCTCTGCTTTTTTTAGAATCTATTGATACAGTGAGAGAAAGTGTGCTTATTAAAAATTGACCAAGAAAATGCTGTGGCTGCAGCTGTTAATTGTCTTTGCTGTTACAGGTTAATATATTATTTACAGAAAAATTTGGAGCACGAGGGATGAAAGCAATCTGACATAGCATCTTATACTAAGGCAAGCAAAGGTAATTATTTTTGTGACTGAAAAGCTCAGAGGTGGTGTCAGCTAAGGGGAAGCTTCCTTTCCCATACCCACCATATTCTCTTTTAGACTGGTTCTGCAATTGACTTTCACTTGTGGGCATGAATGGTTAAAACCCATGATTTGTTCGTGCACTAGGCATAAAGTGAATTTCCCATTATTTGAAGTTTTAGGTGTAATGTACAACTGATGATCAGTTTTAATCTTAATTTCAAAATGAATACAAAGCAAATCCAGTCTTCTAGGAACAAAGTTCTAAAGGTTGTCTTACTCCAAGTTATTTCAGAAACTACTTTTTAGCTTCTTCAGCATATGGTGAGCTCTTTTTACCCTAGGAAATGTTAGGAAATGAGGTGGGTTTAACTTTTTTTTATCATTTCATCCAGAGCCACTAAACTAATCATTAAAACTTGGTTTAAACATGTTAAAAGTCTTGCTACTAGTCTATTAAAATCAACCTCAAGGTTTGTGTGAGTGGATTTGTTGCTCACCACATTGATCAAGGTACAAAATTTGAGGTTAAATTATAAGGAAATAAACTTGTTCATGAGTCGGATTTCGCTCATGTTACATTCAAGGTACAAATTTTGAAGTTAAATCATAAGGAAGTTTGGATTGGATCTGACTTAGGTCAAACTCAAGCCCAAGCATAAAGCTGGTCAGAGACTCAGAGATCAGTTTCGACTTGGCTCATAACCAATTCCAGCGATTTTAGGCCTAATACCTCCCTCTTCCCAATCGAGTTGGAACTAATGAACTAGTCGGATTGAACCAAAATTAAAAAGGGTAAAGTACTATTTAGTCCTTAAAGTTTGACCTAATTAACGAAATAGTCCCTTCATTTTAAAAAACTTACTAAAACTTCTCTGTGTTTTGCTTCCGTTAGTCATATTAGTCCTTCCATCCATTTTTATTACAAATTCTGTAAAAAAAATTAAAAAAAGAAAAAAGAATTATTTTTTTGATACCCATAATACCCTTCCATCCATGGACGAAAACCACAAGTTGCAGCAATGGAGGATGCAATCGAAGTAGCACAAATGGAGAAGCTTGATGGCAGTTGCTTGTCGCATAGTGGCAGGAGACTGATCGGAGTTCGCCGATCGCAAAGGCCACTACCTAGTGGTCGGTCCATTCTGGATCATGATTTGCAAAACAATAATCCTCATGCCACATTGCCATTGACTCTGAAGCACGGAAACGCTTGTCTGGAAGCGTTTCGGCATTTTCAAAACGTTTCCGACAAGGAAACTCGCTAAAACGGGCCTGAAATGTTTCGAGCACGTTTTCAAATCTGAAAAAAAATCCCTTTCACCTTCGTGCCATTCACTTTATTGAATCTTTTTTTTTTTTTTTTCGCTTTCCCCCTTATCTTTGCTGTCCCTTGAACCCTTCATCTCTGCTACCCCTTGAATCAACCACACCTTCCATTGCTCGAAGCCCAGATTACTTGCCTGGATCAATCTCTCTCCACTAAAAGATAGAAATTTATGGGTTTTTTGTTAGTTTTTGTTTTTTTTTTTTTTTTTTTTGGGTTTAATCTGAAATTTATGGGTTTGTTGCTAGTTTTTGGATATTTTTGTGTATTTTGTTGTTAGGTTTGTTGCTGGTATTTTGTTGTTGAATTTTGATATGGTGGAAAATGTGTTTGGTTGATGAGAAAGGAAGGGAAAATGGAAGAAAAAGTTAAAAGTTGGAAATGGAAATAATTAATTGCTGCGTTTTTATACTTGTATAGAAATCTTAATTAAGTTATTAGTCTTTAGTAATCTGGTCCTTACACTTGATGACCTACTGAGTATTCTCATTTATTTGTTTTATTTGTACCCCCTACCATTTCTTGGTATGACCTCATCTCATATTTCAACTTGGACCTCCCTACAATTACACATATGGTGAAATAAGGCCCCACAAATATTATTACTAGAAATCCAAAATCCATTATGTTTTTCTATAATTAATTATGATTTGGACAATTATCTTTAATAGTAATTTTTTTAGGGTTTTATTATTAAAAGTAACATTTGCTTTAATAATTATTACAAATGTACATATAAAAAAAAATAATATTTACATATATAAAATAAATAATATTTACAAATATACTCATATACTTTTTTATATTTAAGCGTTTCATTTTCTACATTTTTTGAAAATGTTGTTTCCTCGTGTCTATTTTCGTGTTTCCTGTTTCCGTGTGGCAACTCAGAAGCACCTTTGTAAAATTACAACCTCTAACATTGATGCTTATTGTTTTTTGTTCAATTTTTTAAAAGTAATTTACTGTTGCATTGTTTTCCAGTATCTTCAATCTTGATAAGAATCCATATGCTTTCCGTGATCATTTTGATTTTTTGTTTTCCCGATACAATTGGCTTGCTAATGGAAATGACATTTAATTTTATAGTTTCCAGAAAGAACAAGTGGTCTAAAATGGAATACTGTTCCTGAGTTAAGACTTGAGAGTTGAGACCTCCACTCTTTTGTTGCATTCTTTTTAGTTGTTAGATATCCACATATTCCAGTGGCAAATATTATATTATATGGTGTTATGGTGGATTAACCGGTGGTTGGTTTCCTTTTTTTCCCTTTCTTGTTGCCATTTATATAGGAATGGCAATTTTGATGATGCTGGTGCAAGTGAAAAATTTGGATTAAAATGAGAATTTTTTTAGTTTTTTTATATATTTTTAATGGATTTTTTGACAGAATGACTAATATGATTGATGGAAGCAAAATACAGAGATTATTTAGTTAGTTAAAATGAAGGGATTATTTTATTAATTATGTCAAATTTTAGGGACGAAATAATATTTTACCCAGTTAAAAAAGGAAAGTAAAAAATTACCTTTTTTTCAGTCAAAATAGGCTAGAACTAGCTAGAAATCTAAAAAAAAATTATGGTAGGAACCAGAACTAGTTTGGACCGAATCAGTTTAATTCTTGGTTTTCCCTTTCTCGGAATCCAAGCCCTAGAATGAGCTTACATGAAAAGGTATTTTTCTCCTATGTGCATTTTCTAATCTGGACATGAATATCTTTTATTTTATAACTGTGCAAAGAAGTGAATTTAAGTTAACTTGTTCATTAAAAAAAAAATATTAAACCCTAAAACCTTTGATTTCATTGTAATAAAATCGATTTGATTTGCATGTATAAATTCAAGTTTAGTGATCAGTTTAAAATTAGTGATAGAATCAATACTGATTGGTAAAATTACATAAATTGCATTTTGTTGCGCTGCATGTGAAATTTTTCGCTATTTGAAATGGCCATTTTACCTTTGATTTTTCATATACATATTTTTATTTCTTAATATTTTCAAGTGTAATAGTTGGAATATTTTTCTCTAAGTGACTGTAAGAGATTTTTTTGTTTTTAAATGAAAGTTGCTAGGATTCTTTTTTAAAGTAGCAACGTTTGTAAATAAAAAAAAAATGCAGAAAAATGCACCGGAATAAACCCTAGCCTCGTCTCTCTTTTTTTTTTCTTTGAATCACCGTTGATCTTCTCTTTTGATCAGTAATGTTTTCTTTCTTTTTTATTTAAATATTTATATTTAATAAATATAGATCTTTGTAGATCTGTTAATTAATCTGTCTTTTTTTAAAGATTTATTATTATTTGTCTTGTTTTTAGTCTTTTTTTAGGTTTTATGTTCCTTTGATTGGATGAAATTTACTTGTTCATTCTTTTATAGAAGTAATATGTACTTTTCTTGTAAAAGTATTTTGATCTCTGATATTATTTATGGTTTTTCAATTTATTTTCATGGTTTTAGATTTGTTATTGATATTCAAATAATAAGGTTTATTTAAATATATAAGTATGGTCGATTTGTAGTTTAATAATCATCAAGCAGAGCACTTTTTTCGCTGAGTTGTCAGTTTTAATACTCTATCAATACGATTAGAGAATGTTAGAAGAAATTCAAACTATTTTATTGTATTTTTTAATGTACTTTTTATTTTTATTTTTAAATTAATATATATTATTTTTAATTATAAATAAAGATTCATGATATTCCTTAAAAAAAATTGAGGGATTAAACTCATGATCAATAATAGAAAGAAAATAATTTTGCCTTGGATCCACCATTGAATATTGATGAAAATAGAAAATTGTAATGGATTTTATATCCACACTTTTAGCATTTCAAAACAGAAAATATAAATAACTGTGACTTTTCCGGAGATTTTTCTGTTGCCTCTCATGCCTACCATCTCTAAACTAGTGGATGTGGCCAAGCTCACATTAAATATAAAATAACTAGGTTGCTCAAATTTTTCTGCAATATATATTTTTACCCCTACATGTACAGAGCCTATTTGATATTAAAATTAAAATTATTTTTCTAAATGTATAATTTTAAATGCTGAAAAAAAAAAAACCTTTTAAGTATTATTTAATTGTTTTAAAGTTATTATTCCCTGTAAAAAGTTAGTATCATTGGAATATGTGAAATTCAGTTTAAT
>CATKHJ010123414.1:0-15446 GCA_949750685.1 Vernicia montana | reverse complement strand
AGAGCGATCTGTCATCCATATTCTCAACACTTGAGAATAGATCATCTCACAAAATACTAATGGACTACAAATATACATTTAATACAATGGAACAATTGATTTATATAAACATATATTTATTGCCATATAATAATGTTGTTTTACATTTATATAATAATATATACTACTCTAGGGCATATACTCTAACAATCTCCCACTTGCACTAGAGCCAATTAGTGCAATATCTAAGTCCCATCTTCTCAAGATGGAAATCTAGCTATTGCTGACTCATTGCTTTAGTAAGTGGATTTGCCGTGTTATCAGCTGACGCTATTTTCTGCATGGCAATTTCACCTTTCCCAATGATCTCTCTGATAATATGATAGCGCCTTTCTATGTGTTTGGATTTCTGGTGAGACCTTGGTTCCTTTGGTTGAGCTATAGCTCCATTGTTGTCGCAGTAAAGAGGGACTGCTGACTCAATGGAAGGAACCACTCCAAGTTATACACTATTCTAGGGCATATACTCTAACATGTTGGCAAGGAAATTGCTATAGCTACAGTCAGTCTTACCAAAAGCTATATCAAGGTCGCTTGTTTTGATTTCAATGAAAGCATCAATAGGTTCGCCAAAAACAAGGATATTGAATAGAACAACAAGATCATAAAGGGTGATTGACATGGTACCGAACCAGAAAGTAAAACATTACTTTTAACCAAATAGAAATGTAAATCCAGATAGAGTAATTGTTTTAAAAGACCGATCTTAATAAGAGAGAACTCTAGTAAATCCTCAATACCTAGAGAATTCAAAGACTGTGTAAAGAAAGGCTTTAATCGGTCATACCAGGCAGTATATTCATCAGGGGATGTAGGCCAAAACCTAGGGCTTTTTCCATGGACTAAAGGGTGAAGGAAATTTTTTGGGTTAAATCTAGAAGGAGAGCTTGAGCTATACAGAAATTTTTCATGTTGAGTTTTACGTTCAAGAATAATTGATCCTAACATACTATACTCAGGTTAAATTAAGTACCTTAAATGAGATTGACTCTCTAGATTCAGCCATGGTTTGGTAAGTTTGTTGAGGAGTGCTTGCATATACCTCTTTTCCTTTTGATTTAGTCATCTTGCTCGAGTCATATAAGCAAAGGTTAAGGAAAGACTGAACCTCACAAATGAAAAGGGATTTCAAGATTAAAAGATTAAACAGTAATGAAATTTAAAGAACTTACTTGAATGATGAGGAGATTGCTTGAAGAAGTTTTTGAAGCTACAAAGCGGCCAAACTAAAGAGAATCAACTCGAGAAGAACTTTTCATTCAGAAGTAAAAGTAAAAAAGTGAATTCAATAGTCCCACTATTTATAGACTTCATTGAACAAGTGAAGTGGTAGAAAGATAAAAAAAAACGTGAGGGTTCGACTTCTTGGTTTTGAAAACTAAAACTTATCTTTAAGCAATGAGATGTGACGGCTCGATTACCTCGAGGAAAGAGCAACTATTTGTGTTGGCCGGCTCTTTAAAGGTGCAACCCTTTATCTTCCTAAAACAAAGGGTTACAGGGGGCATTGTTAACGCCAGCCCAAAATTAGGCCCAATTGTGAGAAGGTCCAACCTTTAAATTCTTAATGTTGTACCTAGAAAATTATAAACTATAACTTAGGCCCGTTTTACATATAGTAAGCCCACTTGGATTGTAAAGTTCCTACTAGGGTTAGGATTAGATATGTCTTGTATTTATAGTTTTGCCATTTTATAGCTCCTATATATAGGGTTATATATCAGTTGTATAGGTTTTTTATCACTTAATTCAATACAAAACCAAATTCTCTCAAATTGCTTTCTGTTGTCACCTAGAATTGACGGTTACTGCCTATATATTCAATCCTTTTTTTGATTGACGTTTCCTTGAAACTTATATATTAGATCCTTGAAGTGACAGTTGATAGCGCCGAACTCCTACATACTAGAAATTCAGGTTACTTTTCATACACAGATCCCTAAGTCGACGGTTGACGGCATTTTAATGCCTATATACAATAGATTTAGGTTACTTAATTGTCAAATTAAATATGAAAATACAAAAAACATAATTGCATCCGGTGGATTGATAATACTAAGATAGGAACCCTCATTAAAATTATCTAAAGGTTGTAGTTTTAATTAATTAATCAATTAGGTTAATTATTTTTAGAGTGAACATATTTTTGGCATGACTAGTGGGACCGCTCTTAATCAAGAATATGTCAAACGCAGGAAACGAAGGCCGCAATACTAGGATGGCCAAATCTAGTGACAATAGCAAAACTTATGCTTCTACAATATAGAAGCACTCGGCAGTCAAATAAAGAAGGTTGGTGGTATATTATTCATCGATGGAACTGGAGCTCAGAACGTTCAAAATGAGCAAAATCGAGAAGGGGCTCAAAACCCCGAGAACACCACTCTAAAACCAACTCCTCTGGCTGCACTAATTAGAAGGAATCAACGGCCATTGAACATGGGGATTTTAGCGAAGCAGGGGACTAACAGCCAAGAAGGTTCTCCCGATGTCGACAACTCTAGGGCTGATGATCTCGAGTACAATAGACAGCTCGTGCCCCCACGATCGCTCACCCTCGGTACGGCCGATCAAAGGGCCATTGTAGATGGGGTATCCTGAGTTAACAATGATCTTTATATGGGAATGGTCGAATAAATTGTTGTGTTCATGAGGCCAATGATAGATGAGAATTGCACCACACAGCGAACGATTGATCAGTCCTTGGACTTGACTCATTTCTCCAAACTTATGGAAGGTAGGAATGAGGATATGGCCGGGAGAAGGAATTTTGCTGACTAACTCAAAAGGCAGGCTCTAGATAACCGAAGGAATGAACCCAGGTATAGGGTAATCAATTTATTGCGTATAGTTGACCGAAAAGGCTATGAGGAGCATAGAGAGCAAAGGCCAGTAAGCCGAGCTCGTCAAGGTAATAACCCCCACCATATGATAATAATTATAAAAATGATTATAGATATGATGATAGGAGGGGACATGAGCCCGAGTATCGTCATGGGTAAAATGATTATCAACCGAATCAACGGTATGATAATTTAGAGGCTGATGACAAAGCTAAATTGAAAGGAATCGAGATCATTATGGATACAATCTACCGATCTGATGCAAGCTCTAAGGAGAATAGGAGTGGACTTTAGAGATAATGCTCGGCCCATTTATAGAAAGCCATACTCGAATTGGATAGACCGAGTATATCCTTTCCCCAAGGCTTATAAGATCCCCGAGTTCATTCTATTTTCTGGGGAGGACAACTCAAGCACTATTGAACATATCTTCAGGTTCACTACTCAATATGGTGAAGCATCAGCCGAGGATTTTCTCAAGCTTCGACTTTTCAGTAATTCTCTAACTAAAACTTCCTTTACTTGGTATACAAATTTTAGGGCATATTCCATCACCACCTGAACTCAGATGGAAGAGCAATTCCACACAGAGTTCTACAGATCATACATGCTAACAAAAACCCTTTCAAAGAAGAGATCCATATAGCAGATGCATTATTTTGTAAGCCTAAGACTTGAGTTACTGAGATGGTGATCTCAGAGGATGGAAAATATAAAAGGAAGCTGCTTGAGATCACATCTTGGGTTGAGTCAAGGATTTTGGTCAATGATGTATTTCGATTTATCTCGGTTCAGCTTAATAGCCGAACATCTTTCTCCAACTGAATTAATGTTTAAGCCATAACACCATAAAAATTGTTTAAGGAAGATTGCAGCTCTTTTTAGGGAGTGAGGTATTGTAATGGCCGAGTACATATACGAAGATCAAGATCAAGATTCGTTTGGCTAGCTAAACCTTAAAGATTTAAAGATAGCATCCCAAAAGCTTCAGGATGAACCCACCGAAGTGCAAAACCCTTTGAAAGAAATCAATCTAGGTACCGAAGAAGATCATCGGCCTACATTCATCAACGCCAAGCTAAATACCGAGTTCAAAGTTAAATTGATTGCATAGTTGAGGGAGTTCAAAGATTTCTTTGCTTGGAACTACGATGAGATGTCAAGGCTTGACCAAAATCTAGTTGAGTATCGGTTACCAATTAAGCCAGGGTTCAGGCCGTTCAAGCAACCTATGCAGAGGATGTCTAAGGAAATCGAAGAACTAGTTCGGGAAGAAATTAAAAGACTTTTAGATGCTGGGTTCATCAGAATGACCACTTATGTTGAGTGGATGTCAAACATCGTCCCGATTATGAAGAAGAATAGTAAGCTGAGGATATGCGTGGACTTTAGAAACCTTAACATGGCCACCCCAAAAGATGAATACCCAATGTCAATCTCATATATGATGATTGATTCAATTGCATGCAATCTCATCCTTAGCTTCATGGATGGACACTCTAGGTATAACCAAATCAAGATCGCCAAAGAAGATGTCAGCAAAATTGTGTTCAGGTGCCTAGGACCGATTGGAGTATATGAATAGGTAATAATGCCATTCGATCTAAAGAATGATAGGGCCACGTATCAAAGGGTGATGAACATGATCTTTCATAACATGGTTGGAAAATTGATGGAAGTTTATATCAATGATGTAGTGGTTCGGTCCTAGCAAGAAGAGCAACATCTTGCCAATCTTCGAAAGTCCTTTAAAAGGATGAGAGAACATAAGCTAAAAATGAATCCGTTGAAATGTGCCTTTGGAGTATTGGTAGGGAACTTTCTCGGGTTTTTAATACATCAAAAAGGAGCAGAGGTTGAAAAAAATAAAGCCATGTGAATCCTAAATTTTGCACCATCTAAACCCTCAGGCATGCATCGAGGTCTCAGAAGCTGAAACGGGCACGAAAGGGTCGAGAAATCAGAATAATTGGCCCTGGAACCGCACGATGACCACACAAGCCTTCCCAGAAACTGCACATGGGCTGTGCGGTCCAAACCTCCTCATGTGCAGTCACCATGTCTTCTATACGGTCACCATTTGTCTTGTGGGTCCAAAATTGCCTCTATGCAGTTCTAGAATGCCCGTGTGCGGTTTAGCACTCCAATTTCATTTTTTCCACATTGAAAAATGTGAAAATGATCCTCCAAGTCTTTCCCTATATAAACTACCCCCCATCTCATAAACACAACTCAGAATTGCTAGATCAAACTAATTTATTAGAAGGCAATCAGTTTTATTAGGCTTGGTTTTGAAAAGAACATACCTTCAGTTTAAAGTTTTATTTTTGTTTTTATTTAGATGGTCGTTTTGAGGTTGCTCTCCTCAAATCAGTCCGAGGTAGTCCCGAACAATGTCGTCCAAACTGTCGTTCGAAGGCTGTTGTTTTGCAAGTCAAAAAGGTGGAATTACGATCTGGTCGTCTGCTTAATCCGCCTTACATCCCTAAGTCACGTATTCGCAAGGTATTTATTTTCTTTCTTTTTCTTTTGTTTGTTTATTTATCATCTTGTTTTTATTTTGTTCACTTTGGTTTTATTTATTTTTTAATTTATCTTTATTCTTTATATTGCTTTGTTTGCCTTTTATTATTTCCCTTAAGGTTTCTCTTTCATCCTCTTCTTTTAATTAATTCCTTTATTTTGCATATTTTATTGTTTTCCCTTTTTCTTTGTATGCTCCCTTTCTCTTTTAATCCCTTTCTTTTTTAGTTAATCACTTTAGAATTTGCATGTTAATTAGAACCTGATTTAATTAACTTGGTAATCAACTTGAATCAATGCATTTATTTGTTAATTAAAACCTGATATAATTAACAACTTGGTAAATAAATTTTGTTTGTTTAATCAATTAATTTGGTTAAATCAAATAATCCAATCCAACTTTTAATCAATGAACTAAAACATAATAAAAGGCTAAGATTAAAAAACTAACCCCTTCGCAAGAAGGGCGAACTACGTGGATTTTGATTCTCATTCAAAGGGATACGTAGGCATGCTTGTCTAAAGCATCAAATCCAATTAAAAATAAACTTTTCTCCTCTTTCACCTTCTTCATATAGACTAGGTTTTATTTCTACTTATGGCTTATTCTGTTTTCAATATGATTTAGTTTGGGGAATGTGTGACTCCCCTAAAACCCATAATGACTAGAGGGAGTATCCCCTAATTTGGTTTATGTTGTAAATTTAATATTTCCATTGCTTTCTTTATTTAATTCTTTTATTATTTCTTTTACTGCTTTACTTTAATAATGATTCATGCATATTTAATTGTTCATACATTTATAATTGTTCATGAAATTTATTTTAAGCCATTAAGCATTAAACTTGCCAAACTAGTTTTTATTAAATAAACTGAAAATCTAGTCCCTGAATCCTCTTTGGTAATCGAGGACTAGTGCACATTTTCTATTTGGATAATAATTAGGGTCAAATGGGTTTTTCCCTTACTTTTCCTAATTAATAAATAAATTAAGGTGGCGACTCCCAAAACACTTTTCAAAATCAACCAATCTGAACCTGAGGGTTCTATCATGAGTACAAACCCAAATAAGCATTTCGATTCCCTCTAGCGGATCGAACCGGTGCTCGGGCGAGGCCTCATAGTTGGCGACTCCACTGGGGAGGAAATTCTTTTTTATAAAAGACAAGTGGATTAATAATTGGTTTAAAACAAAAGTTTGGCAGTTTTAATCCAAAAATGGCTTTCATGCATCACTTGCATAGGCTCATTGCCTTTCAACTTAGATTTCTTAGGACAACAATAGATAAAAAGTAATATCGAGTGGGTAACCCTCCTTAGGTCTATTCACCGATAGTGAAATCATCCACCCTGCGATGCAACGAGTATGCATGTACTGTTGGACCCACGCGAGGCTCTTTGACTCATATATGGTTAGGTATATTGTTGCTCTAGTGTGATGGGTACCCTATGCAAGCCACCCTTACCCTTTCATGTAGTGGATCTAGAACTTAGACCTTAAGTTGTATGCACCTTAACTAAAGCCTATTTTGCATATCTATGAAACGATTTTTCATTCATACATTCATGCATACATGCATAAACCTAAAGACCTTGAACAAAGTGGAGAGCCCATTTTCCCAAAAAAAGAAATGGCTAGTCCAAACCCTTAATCCCTCCATCACCACTTAAAAGTCTGTGATCATCTTAAAACATGATTCCTTCCCCATTTTGTGAGTCAAACACTTACCCCTCTCTGTTTTGCTTTAGCAAGGTACCCAAGATGGCCGACGAGACCACTGAACTTCCAACAGTCACTGATCTAATTGGGCCCAACCAAGAAGAGGAACCAGTTTAGTTAAATATCATCCTTACCGGTATCATCTTACAGCAAGAGAAACAAATTGAAGCTGTAGAACGAAACTTTCAAACTACCTTAGATGCTCAAAAGGCCCAGCTTCAAGAACAGAGACAAATTATCTTTGAGGAGGTCTGAAATATGATCAGCCAAGCTACTCTTAATCCAAATGTGTCCCCACCTACCACCCTGAACCTGAATCAAACCACTCCAAGTTTGACCCAAGCCCATACAAACACCGCCTCTTCTTCTAAGATGCCCATTGACCTAACTGAAAGAGGAAAAGCTATAGTTGATGCCCCTTTCATCCCAAACACAACCCCACCAACCATGCAAACAACTAACACCACCATACACTTTGCCACTTCTTCTCCTATGGATCCTCTCCAAGGGAAGGAAGCTTCCACCCACTTTTAACTGAAAGCCTTCATGGAGAAGTTTGAAGCCATGGAGAGAACAATCAAGAACTTGAAAAGGCATGATGACTTAGTCGATGTCAATGCCCTCGCCCTTTTTCCCAATGCCATATTACCACCCAAATTCAAGATGCCTAATCTTGACAAGTTCAATGGAACCACCTGCCCCAAAACTTACTTGAAGATGTATGTGGGGGCAATGAGGCTTTTTGGAGTACATGATGAGCTCCTTGCTCAATTGTTTCAACAATTTTTGACTTAAGCTACAGCGAAATGGTTACTTGACCTGGATCAAAATCAGAAAAGAACTTGGGATGACATTTGCAATGCATTTGTCAAACAATACCACTATAACATTGAGGTGAATGTTACAAGGAGAGACTTAAAAACTACTAAGCAGTTTTCCAAAGAGTCCTTCTCCATGTTCCTTACGAGTTGGAGGACTAAGGCTGCTCAAATGATGAACCTCCTTACCGAGCAAGAACAAATTGATATCATTGTCAAAAATCTTCTCCCGGTTTACCAAAATCACCTCCTTACCAAGTACCTTCAAGATTTCAAAGCCCTAATTTCCACTGCATCCAAAATAGAAGACTTGATCTAAAGTGGCCACATTAAAGAAGAGTATTCCACCTCTAGGTACAAGAAAAACACCCCTTATCAGTCTAATGCTACCTCTCCAATGAATCAAAAAGGGGGGGAGGTATCAGCCATTTCTCACCAACAGCCTTTAAGACTAGAAAGGAGAATGTTTACTGACCTTGGGGTCCCACTGGTTGTTGTTTATAAGAAGGCGTTGGAGGCAAAGATGGTGAAACCTCTTAAGCCCAGAGCAACCCCCTAATCCACTGCCCAAAAATTATAACCCCAATAAGTATTGTGAGTATCACCAAAGAGCCGGGCACAAAACTGATGCATGCAAGGCTCTAAAGCACAAAATCCAAGACTTAATTGACAGTAGTGATATCATTTCACCAAAAACCAAACCAAACATTTCCACCAATCCACTTCCAAATCACCAAGTAAACTTTATCTCTGACCTTGAAGTTGATCCTATCTCTTTGATTCGATCAGCTTTTGATTTCTGCTGTGTACTTGACCTGAGCAACTTGGTTAAAGAGATTGATGCCATAACTCGCAGTGGCAGGATCTATGAAGCACCTATCTCTCAAGTCAATCAACCACCTATACAGCCCATCCCACCTCCAGCTGAAATGATACAAGGAAGTCTTGAACCTAACGAAGACCCCTTCCTTAAACAACTTAAAAAGACCCAGGCCAACATATTTATCTGGAGTTTGATTCAATTGTCCTACCCTCACCGCCAAGCTCTTTGCAAGACATTGAACCAACTGCCATAACCTACATACAGAGAAGAAAATGAGCAGATAAGTTAGCATTTAATTCTCCAACTGCTCCTATTTGGTCTATATCATCAACCCACCGAAATATATGGTTAATTTTACTTCTTTTCTTTATTCTTCTTCATCTTTTCTTCCCTTCTATCAAATCTAAACACATCTAGACATAATCTTTCAATATTCATCAAAGAAGTAAAGATTTAGGGCTTTTTTATTCAAGTATTGATCATCTTGGGAGTTGATTCAATTGATAAGGTGAGAGTTCCTAAAACTTTCTCATTTGATTTTTGAGTTTAATATGAGTAGAAATTTAACTTTTAAGTTGAAATTAGATAAATTAGATGTGAGTATAGATGATATAATGACATGACTAGGTTTTCTATGAATGATTATTAATGAGATAGTAACTAAAGGAAGACTAGAATATATGAATTCTTTTATTGAATTAAAGTGAAGAATTGATGAGTAAATAAATGTTTACATGATTAATTAGTTTGATTTTGATGATTATAGTTAAATTGATGATGAGATAGTAATTTAAGGAGAATTAGGGTTATGTTGAAATTGAGATAGAATTTGATTTTTTGATAAAGTTGTTATGATTATAAGTCAAGATTGAGTGTTAAATTAGTTTATTGATATATAATATGTTAATTGTAGAAATTAAAGAGGATTAAGGAAAAGATGAAGGAAGTGATGAGAACCATTCGAATTGAATGAAGTAAAGGAAAAGTTTAAGAGCAAAGAAGTGAATATTGACAAAGGTGGGTGAAAAATATATTGTTATCTATTGTGTTTTGAATTATTGAACAAAATTTCTTTGTAAACCACCTAAAGCATAAAATATTCATTTAATAAAAATTCAAGCAATTGTAAATTCATTTATCAATTGATATTCCTCTACTTGCTCAATGATTTGTCTATTGAAATTTTCTTCCATTTGTTCAATGAGATGTCTCATGTGCTATTGAAATTTGATATATGTTTATTGAAGTTCTATTCTATTTTTCCATTTTCATAAACTATTGTTAATCAATATGTGTCCAATGGAATCACTTGTCATTTGTTTCATAAGATCCTATAAGTGTTCATTGAATTCCACTTGATGTGTCATTGAAACTCCTACAATGAATCATTGTTATCATGATTACAAGTTCATTAATATCTCTAAATGAGAATTATTAATTCATAGAAATCCCTCTATAAGGGAATCATGTGACATTGTACTTGATGTGCCATTTGAACATTAATTTGAATAATTTTGAATCTTTAAGTAGAAATCCCAAACTGATGTGGGTAATACATCAGACTATGTGCATATGGGTACCCACAGATAGAGTAAAATATCATAACCTCAGCTAGGAGGGGTGGTCCTAGCCACAAAACCTGATCAGTTTTATGACTTATAATGCGATGTGAAGGGTATTGCTTAAAAGAAGCCTCTGCCCTATTTATATTTATATATCATGTCATGTGAGGAGCCTACAGCTCCGGACCATGTGATTTCTGCTAAATTACTATTGATCCATGTCTTCACATGTTATATATACATTTTGGAAAATGTCTATTACTTTATATGTATACATGTGCTTTATTCCATGAGTTCACACATTCTTTTCCTTGAGTGTTCACTTGTCCATTACCTTATATGTTTTTATGTACATACTAAAGAGTATGGTGTTTCATATGCTCACATGGTCATTATTCCATTTATTCATAAGTATATGTACAAAAGTTCAAGATATATGTACCAAGTTACAAATGTTAAGTGATGTGTGATAAGTAAAATGATTTAGATTATACATGTGTATATGATCAAGATATGTATATAAAGGATTAGAATAAACTTTAAAGCAAAAATGTGAATCCAATATGTATTCTAGATGTGAAGTGATAGAAATGGTTTGATCTAAAGGAGAGTGCATAAGTATATATCAAGATATGTGAATGTGCATATATAGTGGTGTATGATAGAAAGAAGACTTCTAATTAAGGTGATAAATTATAAGTTGAATTGTGTATGTGTATATGAAGTTTATCAAGAAATTATGTGATGATTAAACTATAAGGTGCATAAGGTAAACTTAATTATTGAAATTGCTTATGAATATGGGTGAATGTGCTATAAAATTAAATATGATTAGTGGTGATATATATATAGTTATGAGGAATGAGAGTAATAAAAAGTAAATATAATAAGTAAAAAAATATATGGTTTTGATAAGAATACTAAGTTAGTGTATTAATGACACTATGTGGTAAGAAAAATGTATAAGGATCTAATATGGACTATAATAATGATTTGACAAAAATGATATTGTGAACCCTGAATTTTGCACCATCTAAACCCTCGGGTATGCAAATAAGTCTCGGAAGCTGAAACGAGTAAGAAAGGATTGAAAAATCGGAAGAATCGACCTTGGGCCAGCTTGGGTGATCGCACAGACCACTCCAGGAATCGCACAGCCTCTATGCGGTTCCAAAATGCCTTTGTACAGTCATGGGTCCCCTTGTGCGGTCATGATGGGCTCTTGCGTGGTCAACTTTTGCTCCTATGCGGTCACAGAGGGGCTCTATGCGGTTTTGCACTACAGAATTATTTTCCCACATTGGAAAATATGAAAAACTTTCCTAGGCTCTCTACCTATATAAACTACCCCCTTCCCAACTCATTTCAACACTCACTATTTGCTAAATCAAGCTAATTGATCAAAAGCAATCAGTTTTTAAGGCTTGGTTCGAAAAGAACGTGCCTTTTTAGTTTAAAGTTTTTGTTTGGTTTTGGGTGGTTGTTTTAAGGTTTCTCTCCTCAAATCAGTTCGAGGGAATCCCAACAACGCCATCCTAATAGTCGTTCAAAGGCTGTTGTTCTGCCAAGTCGAGAAGGTGGAACTGCAATCCGGTCATCCGCTTCATCCATACGTCCCCAAGCTCCGTCCTCACAAGGCATTTATTTTCCTTCTTTCCTTTTGTTTATTTATTTATTTTGATTGTTGTTTTTGCTTTCTTTATTTCTATTTGCTTTTATTTTCTTTTTTATTCTAGTTTATATTTTGCTTTGTCTATTTCATTTCCCCTTTATAGTTTCTTTGCATATCCCCTTTTCTTTTATCCCCTTTCTTTTAGTTAGTTCTTTTATTTTGCAAGTTTATTGCTTTTCACGTTTTCTTTATATGATTCTTTTCTCCTTAATCCCTGTCTTCTTATCACTTTAGAAAGGCATGTTAATTAGAATTTAAATTAATTAACTTGTTTGAATCCATGCTTCTTATTTGTTAATTTAATTTGAAATAATTAACAAATTGGTAATCAATCTTGTTTGATTAAAATCAATTAATCAATCCACCTTTTAATCAATGGACCGAAACATGATAAAAGGCTCAGACTAAACAAACCCCCTTCGCAAGAAGGGCGAACTACGTGGATTTTGATTCCCATTCAAAGGGATACGTAGGCTTGCTTGTCTAAAGCATCAAACCCAATCAAAATAAGATTCATTCCTCTTCTTTCACTTTCATCACATAAGTTTTGTGTTTTTTCTTTATTTCTTTGTTTCTGCTTCTTAGATTATTGATTTACTTTGGGGAATGTGTGACTCTCCTAGAACCCATAAGGGCTAGAGGGAGTATCCCCTAATTTGTTTTATGTTGCAAGTTTAACCTTTCTACCACTTTCCTTATTTAATTGTTTTACTGCTTTTGCTGCTTTACTTTAATTTATGCATTGTATAATTGTTCATTCATTTATAACTGTTCATGAAATTCATTTTAAGGCATTTTGCATTAAACTTGCCAAGCTAATAAAAATGAACTAAAAACCTAGTCCCCGAATCCTCTTTGGAAATCAAGGGCTAGTGCACTTTTCCATTGGATAAATACTTGGAGTCATTTTTTGGGTTTTTTCCTTAAATTTTCCCAAATGAAATAAAATTAAGGTGGCGACTCCTAAATCAATTTTCAAAATCAACCAATCTGAACTCAAGGGTTCCATCATGAGACTAAACCCAAATGAGCATTTCGATTCCCTCTAGTGGATTGGATCGGTGCTCTGGCGAGGCCTCACAGATAGTTATATAAAATTAAGTGTGCTATGTTTGGTGATGTGCCATCAAGAGAAATGCATATTGAAATTGAAGCATCATATAGTAATAATAGTGTAGTAGGTATTTAAGTTTTGAAATTGTGTAAGTATGACTATGAAGCATAAGTGACTTTTAGTTATATAAATATGATTTTGTTGATGGATCTTAAACATGAAAAGTTTAATTATATACGTACAACTTAGAGAATAGTAAAAGTAAGAGTTCATTATAAGTATATAAGTGAAGTTGATAAAGTATAAATGAGAATAAGTAAATAATAAGAATCTAATGAATATACGCACTTAAGAGCATATTATAGGTATGAACAAGTGAATTCATGTTAATGAGTCTTTTGCCACATTATTTACTCTCACATATTATGAAGAGTTTATTGCTCTTATATGTGTTATTGAGTATTCATTGCCATACATGTTATTTATTCATTGCTTACAAGTTCACTTGTATATGTCAAATCATTCAATTGTCGCTACGTGTTCATGTCAAGATCTTGTTTGTTTCCA
Organism: Vernicia montana; assembly: GCA_949750685.1. Classification (NCBI taxonomy): domain Eukaryota; kingdom Viridiplantae; phylum Streptophyta; class Magnoliopsida; order Malpighiales; family Euphorbiaceae; genus Vernicia; species Vernicia montana. Next base: position 1,825 of record CATKHJ010123414.1, on the reverse strand, counting down.
TTTGTTTCAAGTATATGTATGAGCCATATTGTTATTGCAAGCTAACGTTGAATACCAAGCCACACAGTTTATGATAGTATATTCTTCACTCATTGAGATTCTTTTCATTAGTAGTGATTATTTATTTTTTAGGAAAGTTAATAAATCATGACAAGAGATATACATGTTCTAAAGACAAAATATGTGAAAGATTTAGAAGATTATGTATGAAATTCAAGGAGATCCTCAAGTAATGTTGCTACTTTCGAAAGCTTGCATGTAGAGGTTGTAATTTCTTATTTGTTATAATATGTCAAGACCCAACTTTTTGAGTCGCAATAGTCTTAGGGTATGGGTAAGCTTAAGGCTACCAAATACCCGTAGAACCCTTACTTACTATCAATACAATATGATATCAAGCAACCGTCCAATACAATTATCAATCATAACAAATTTATACATCATAATAGCTAAAACCTTAATACTTTCCCAAGATCATAACCTACAATTAAAAACACTTCCAAATCCCATCACATAACCTCATTACACAAGATAGCTTCAATCTCAAACCTCTTCATCTTTTTATCAAATTAATATTACACATTTACATATATATATCATTAGACTTCATACATAAGTTCCGACTTAATACTTTTCATATACTTAAAGTCATGAGCTATTAACATCATTAACACATCATTCACATCTCTATCTACTTATACACAACTATGTCACATCATTCAATTACAACCATAGAGCTCTAGAACTTGACATTAAATATATGTATATACATTAGCAAAGAAATCTTTACTTTGAAACATAGTCCTCTAGAGATGAAGAGAATCTTGAGGAAAACACCTTGTACTATCTACTAATCCCCTGAAAAAAAATATAAACAACTATGAGAAATCTCAGTGAGTAACGATTATACTACCATATATGTATGAAAGAAAGATATAATGGATTGTAAGAATATTTCATGGTTTACAAGAATCAATGTCATGAAGTAAGTGGTATCGAATGAGCAATAGAATACATACATAGGTTTATGGATTTGATAATCATCTTTAGCAGAAATTAGATCTTTACTTTCACTTAGAGTAGAGGCTATATTATGACGTATGCTCTTCAATCAATCTTAAGCAGAGGGTGTATTGTGACGCATGCTCAATCATCACTCAATCTTGAGCAGAGGTTAGATTGTGACGTGTGCTCAATCTTTGGTCTTGCACAAGATTGATCAGGTCCTATGGCTAGGTCTTTATACTTTTCTTAGACAAAAGTTCGGATATTATACCTTATCTGTAGGTACAATGTGCACATTGCCTAATGTATTACCCCACACTAGTTAGGGGATTTCTGCTTAGGTTCATAGTTATTGGTCATGGAAATGGTCATCAATAAATAGGTTTTCATGGAATCAATGATCATAACAAGCATTTTCATGGTTCATGAAACAAAGAAAAGCATAGATATGTATATAGTATCAATCAGGGTTCATGAGCAACAATATAAAAAATTATGAACAATAACAAGGTCAATGCAAATATAATAGTATAATTGTCACTCACCCTATAAACAACACTTCTTTGATATTAAATTCTTGAACTTCTTTTACATCACACAATAAGGGTGATAGTCATCATGCCCTTCATCTCTACTTTCTCCCTCTCTAGGTTCTACACATCATACACCATATATAAAAGATTTCAATTAACATTTATTCTTAACTTAAATTCATCAATTAACTCATATACATGCATCAAATTCTAATTCATATGAATTCTTCTCTAACCCTAACTCTTCTCTATCATCCCACTATCAATCATGTGATAGAAACCTAATT
>CATKHJ010123298.1:0-44716 GCA_949750685.1 Vernicia montana | reverse complement strand
AATTATAGGCTTAAAACGTTAATTTCTATTAGTCATTTGGGTGATGTCAATAATGAACATTTTGATTGTGTTCCTTGTAAGTTATCTAAAAATCATGTCATGCCGTTTAATTCAAGTACTACTACTTCTAATGCACCTTTTAATTTGCTACACTCTGATGTTTAGGGCCAGCCCCCCATCCTACTATGGGTGGTTCTCATTACTTTGTCATTTTTATTGATGATTTTTCACATTATATATGGATATATCTTTTGAAAAACAAATCTGAAATACCTCAAATTTATATTCAATTTGCTTCCATGGTAAAAACTCAATTTTCTTGTCAAATTAAAACTCTTCGTACTGACAATGCTATGGAACATAAAGATTCTGTTTTATCTGAATTTTTATCTCAAAATGGAACCATTGTACATAGATCTTGTCCAGGAATATCTCAACAAAATGGTAGAGCAGAACGCAAACACAAACATATTCTAGATACTGTCAGAGCCCTTCTTATTTCTTCCTCATGTCCAAAATCTTTTTAGGGAGAAGCTGCCCTCACTGTCGTATACACCATTAACAGAATTTTCACTTCCACCATTGGTAATGTTTCTCCTTATAAACAGCTCTATGATCATGCACCTGCTTATCAATCTCTTCGTGTCTTTGGCAGTGCAGGTTTTGTTCTTCTTCAGCCTTATGAACATACAAAATTAGAATCATGAGCTAGATTATGTTGCTTCTTGGGATATGGAATTGAACATAAGGATTATCATTGTTGAGATCCTCTTTCTCAGCGTCTTCGTATTTCTCGTCATATTACCTTCTCAGAATATAAAATATTTTCCAATCTTTCATCCTTTAAAATTCAGAATGTTTCTTCTTATTTTCTGACAGACCTTTTTATTATTTTTCCTAACGATTCTTGTGCAGAACAGCTTAGCTCAGACAATGTTGGATCATTTACACTTGCTCCTACTAACTCTCCATCGTCTCAGGATCCTTGCCATTCAACATTTGTTACCTCATCACCTCGTCCACCACCTGCTCCTTCCTCTCCTCGTCGCAGCACTCTTATAAGGCAACCTCCTATTACTCTTCAAAATTATCATTGTTATTCTACTATTGTTTCCCTCTATGAACCCAAAAATTATCTTAAAGCTAGTACTAATCCTCTCTAGCAGAAAGTTATGGAAGAGGAACTTCAGGCTCTTACACATACTCATATCTGGGATATGGTAAAGTTATCACCAGGGAAGTCCATCATTGGTTCCAAATGGGTCTACAAAATCAAGACTCGAGCAGATGATTCAGTTGAATGCTACAAAACCAAACTTGTAGCTAAAGGATTTACCTAAGAATATGACATTGATTATGAAGAAACATTTGCTCATGTGGCTCGCATTATTTATGTTCACAGTCTTCTATCCATTGCTATTGTCAAACAGTGGCAATTATTTCAAATGGATGTCAAAAATGTCTTTCTCAACGGTGATCTAAATGAATAAGTCTATATGCAACCTCCTCCTAGCTATGACCATTCTCCTAATACAGTTTGTCGCCTTCAAAAAGTACTTTATGGATTAAAACAAGCTCTTCGAGCTTGATTTGCTAAATTTAGTTCAACTATTGAAGAAATTGGTTTCTAATCCAGTCCCTATGATCATGCTTTGTTCATTTGATACACCAATAAAGGCTGCATCCTTTTTACTTTTGTATGTTGATGATATGATAATAACTGGCAATGATTTACAAGGCATTAAAGATCTTAAACTGTTTTTGAGCAATAAATTTGAAATGAAGAATATGGGGCAGCTCAATTATTTCCTTGGTCTAGAAGTCTCATCCAATTCCACTGGCTACTATTTGTCTCAAGCTAAATATGCTACAGATCTTCTTTCTCGTGCTGGAATCACAGATGAGAAGATTTCAAACTCTCTAATTGAGGTAAATTCTCACTTTTCTACCACGGATGATACTCATCTAAATGATGGCACTCTCTATCGACAACTGGTTGGCAGTCTTATGTATCTCACAATCACTCGCCCTGATATTGCTTATGCAGTTCATGTAGTCAGTCAATTTATGTCTGTTCCTTGCACCACTCATTTTGCAGCAGTACTTCGAATTCTACGATATATCAAAGGAACTTTATTCCATGGTTTACATTTTTCTAGATCTTCATCTCTAGACTTGCAAGCCTACACTGACACTAATTGGGTTGGAGTTCCTACTGATCGTGTTTCAACTATTGGCTATTGTTTTCTTCTTGGTCACTCCCTCATATCTTGGCGCAGTAAAAAGCAAAATGTTGTATCTAGATCTAGTACTGAAACTGAGTATCGAGCTCTTGTTGATGCTACTTCTGAACTAATTTGGCTTCGTCGGCTTCTTCAAGATATGGGTATTAAGCAGTCATCTCCTACTATATTACATTGTGACAACCGCAATGCTATTCAGATTGCTCATAATGATGTTTTTCGTGAACGCACTAAATACATTGAAAATGATTATCATTTTGTACGTCATCATTTACTACAGGATTCAGTTAGGTTACTATTAGTATCCTCTATTAATTAAACTGTTGATATTTTTACTAAAACTCACCCACCTCAACGCTTCCGTAATCTTATTAGCAAATTTCATATGGTTAATCTTTCACCATCTTCAGTTTAAGGGGGATGTTAATGTGGATACTCCATTTGTTGGTCAACAATCTCACCTCCCATCTAGCTCTCTTGTAGACTTCTACACCACCTCCATGTGCATAACTAACAGCCTCTTAACTCTAGTTAATTTTCCCTTTAATCAATGCTTGAACATTGCTCTATTAAATGTACTTATTTTCCTATAAATACCATACATTTCTTCTTTTATAAACATAATAAAGATATATAAAATACAATTTTTTTTCTTTATTCTTAAAACTCTAACATTGAATGAAATTAAATTTATTATTACGATTAATTTAATTAATTTTTACATTTAATGTGGATGAGACTCACTTTTGTGAGAATATTATTTTAGGTTGTCAAATACGTAACAATTTCACATGTTTGGAAGAAAAGAAATAAATAAATAAGATTTTGTTTGCTTTGCTTAATTTATATTATTTTAATTACAATTACAATTTAAAAAATTATTTAAATAATATAAAAACTATTGAAAAGAAAACTTATATATATTTTTAAAAGATAGAAAAAGAAATACTACTAATTTTCAGTTTTCTCATCCACTTATTATTTATTAACTATTCTTCCTTAATTACTAGTGCGTATCGGGCACATTGCGAGTTAATAAAATATTTTTTAATTATCATCTAAAAAAATATAATAATAATTTTTATGTATATATATTATTTGTAGAAAATTGTGTGATAAAAAAAACACATGCATTCTGAAAAACTTGCATAAATAAATAAAAAAAAATAAAGTTGATAAAAAAAGTTTTTTATTATTATTGTAAATAAAATTTAATATTTAATTTTTTTTTACTTTTTTCATATATATAAACGTGTACATACACATACAATAAAATTTACGTAACTAATTATAATTAAATATATTTAATTAATATTATGTTATTAAATTTTAAATTTTTTTATTAATTATATTATTATATAGCATTTAATTGATTTTAAATTGAATTCTTCAAATTTAATGAGGAGGCAACAAATTATGCTTATCTTCTCTTAGTTTTATGCTTATAATAATAATAATAATAATAATAATAATAATATATGAGATGATATTTGATTGGTAATAAAAATAAAAAAATCAGTGAAAAACTGAAAATAAAATACACTTCTTAAAAATAAAATTAGTGGTAATAATGGTGAAGGTTTTTTTGTTTTTTGTTTATTTATTTATTTAACTTGTACGCACTAAACAAGCAATTAACCGTAGAGAAAGCTAATTTCAAAGCCACCGCAGTAACTCCACACAGAACCCTCCCATTCTTCAAATCACTCGCAGAAATGGCGATATCAACTCTTCACAGACTCTCTTCCCAATTCAACCGCCTCCCATCTCTCTCTCCTTTCACCAAATCCATCCTCATCCGCTCCTCCGCCTCCGCTTCCACCGCCACCGCCACCACTTCCTCATCCTCCTCCGCCAGAGTCGCCGACAGAATCGTTAAGCTTTTCGCGATCGACCTCGATGGTAAGAAGCGGGAGATCGTTGGCCTCTCAGGTCAGACACTTCTCAAGGCTTTAACCAATAGCGGTCTCATCGATCCTGCCTCTCACCGCCTTGAAGAGATCGACGCTTGTTCTTCCGAATGCGAGGTCAGCATCGCCCAGGAATGGCTCGAGAAGCTGCCTCCTAGATCTTATGATGAGGAGTATGTTTTGAAGAGGAATTCTAGAGCAAGGGTTTTGAACAAGCACGCTAGATTGGGATGCCAAGTCGTCCTTACTCAGGACCTTCAAGGTATGGTTGTTGCTGTGCCTGAACCAAAACCCTGGGATATCCCCTAAAAAAGTGTATGAATTTAGGGTTTTGTTTTCTTTTTTATCTATCTCGATGTTTTGAATCGAATATTCAATAATGTGCACGCTTGAAATGAATTTGTGTTTCCTTTAACTGCGTATATGTTTAAGATTGCCCTTGAATTGGCTATTGTGGAATTTAATTTTCTTGTTCTGATTGTGTTTATGCAAAACTTTTGTTTACTGTTACATAGCTTGTATTTGGTATGATTGTTTTGGCTTTAGCATAGGTTTGTGCTCTCTTTAGTCGATTGAGTTTAATTTTGTTAGGGGAACTGAATTAACAAAGTCCTTTATTAGGAAAAGCTTGACATTGGTGATCATTGACCATGCTAGAGCTGAAGGGTTATTAAAACAATGATAGAGCGATTAAAAAAAAATGCCAAGGTCCATGCTGCTGCAAAGTCGTAAAAGATCAAGTTTTAGGCACAGAGTATGAAAGGAATCGAGCTTGGATTATTCAAATAGCAGATATCAACACCACATAATATATTTTTGGGATTAGATGTAGTTGTAAGTGCGCTGGTCCTTGAGCTTGCTGAAAGGAAAAGTTTTTGACAGTAGTTTTGCACATATAGGGGGACCCTATGCAGGATTTTTGAAAAGAAAATTTTTATAGGAATTGCAATTGAACAAAGTTTCCTTGAGATGTTAGAATCTTTAGTAATTTTGTTAGAAAGTTTACAAAAGAGTAAATTTAATTTTGGAATGACATTGCTCTGGAGGAGTAAAGTTTAAGCAAATGAATGCTGAGATAAAATTTCTACATACAGATTAGTGCTATTAAGACCTTATGATTGGCCTCAAGGTTTTTTCACTTTATGCTTGTTAACAATCCTTGATGCTGAGCAACTTGTATGGAGCATTGTTAATTTTGGGATTGTATGAGTTTAGCCCTTTTGGAAGTAATGATTATCAAATTTCAATACAGATGGAAGTTGAAGATTCACTTGAAGTTTTGGGACAATGTCAATTAGAATTTGTTAATTTCTAGGGAGTTTGCACCAATTTGATAACTATTCAACATTTTATGTTGGGTATTTAGCATTGAAGTCCTAGTTACCGTAGGTTTAAATAAAGTAAAATTAGTCCATCCCAGGGTTCTTCTCCCAAAACCTTGTGTGGCAGCTAGCATTCTGGATGAGATTAACATCAATATCAGTGGTTACCGCACTTGTGGGAGAGAGAAGGTTTTGAAAATTCACACTGAAGTGGATAATCACTATACTATTCAAGGTCGGCACCTTATTCATCAATACAAAATTTATCACTGTACATCAAAGCATGCACAGCCTAGGTTGCTTAGGTGCTGTTGCAGAGTCATAAGCAGATTTAACCAAGGCCTCCCTGTTTTTAATGGTGATATAATCACCTAAAGTATATGAAAGAACTGGTTGTATAAGTTTGCTGTTGATTTTGTTTTTGTGGACGTGGTGGTGATTATTTGATTAGTAGCTTGGAACGTGTAAGTGTGTAAGCTAGAGTAGAAAGGGTACCCTTGAGCGCTGCCTAGTGTAATCGCACTTGGGGCTTGTTGATGTATATGCTATGTTAGTTGTAGTTGATGGCAAGTAAGGTACGATCAAAATGGATAGAGATCTTCCCTGCCTCTCTTTTCATTTCCCAGTTTGAATTGGCCTTTTTTAATTACCTATAAATCATTATTGGAAGAGATTTTAGCCGCCTTTACAATGTGTATGGTATGTGGCATAAAGAGTTTTATACTGCTTCATAGCCATTCGCTTTGGAGCTAGTATGGCACTCAAAAAGTGTTCAGAATGTGTGATATGGGTATTGGGTAATAATGCTTGTATGCTAGTTGTTGTTAATTCATAGAGGCCAAATGAACCATGGTCATGAATGATACTGTAAAGTTACGTTTACATTCATTCTAAACTGTAATAGAATAGAATAGAATATTATGTAATTAAATGTATTTCTAGTATAACTGTATTAAATATATATTTTTGTTCAATCATTGTAACTTAAATTGTGTATAATAGATGCTAGTAAAGGATAATTGTATTGTCTGCATTTGAACTTACCAAATTTTCGATTGTCTGTATTTTATTTTATTTTTTTATTTTACAATGAAGAGTTTTGAGTGAATATTTTTTATTTTCAATTTGAATTTGATATATTTTATTGAAATATTAAAAAATGAATCAATTTATCCAATAAACAATATCATCCTTAAAAATTCTATGCTATTCATCTTTCGCAATTCATTTGAAAATTTCAACAAAATAAGGAATGTCACAGAAAGATCAAAAGTTAAACTGAGATACAAATAAAGTGCAGGGTGGGTAAAATAGTGTATTTTGATATTATGATAAGAAATTTCAGTCAAATTAGTTAATTTCAGTCAAATTAGTTAATTAAAAAAATTATCTGTTCAAACTTCGAACACTTGATTGCAAATAAAATAAAATAGAAAAATTGAAATAAATTTTAGATATTAAGGTTACGTTTGATAGATCGTAATACAATATAATATAATGTAATTAAATGTATTTTTATTATAAATATTATATTAGAAATGCATTTGATTATATTATATTATATTTATATTATGGTTTATCAAACGTACAATAAGAATACGTTTGATAGATCATAATGTAATGTAATATAATCAAATGTGATTGTAATGTAATATAATGCGATTGTAATGTAATATAATATAATGTAATTAAATGTATTTTTAATGTAAATATTATACTAAAAATATATTTGATTACGGTGGATATTGAATAAGGAGAATTAAAAACTTTTATGAATTTAAAAAGTTAAGAGATATTCAATAATAATTTTTAAAGATTTCACAAAAATTAAGGGGTATTTAATAATGATTTTTAAATACTTTAAAAAAATCTATAAAAATAATGCGGTATTCAATTTCAATTTTTGTAAAGTCTATAAAAGTAAACAAGTATTCCAAAAGCCATTGATTTTTATAAGTAATAGGCTTTTGTATATTTTCAATGACTTTTGTATATTTCTTTATTATATATTCTAATATTTTAATCTTTAAAAATATTTTTTTATTAATTAATATTTTTGTAATACATGTGATTCAATTTTATTATTGAATTTTTTTTTACTAATTACTTTTATGTTAGTTTTAAGTATTTTGTTATAGTTATTTTATTAGAAATACATATTTAAGAAGTTGAGTATTTTGATAAATTATAAACGAGTTTCAAAATGAGTTGGACTCGAATTTGAGTTTAGCTCGATTATAATTTATTAGCGAGCCGAGTTTGAACATAATTTTCAAACTCGATTCAAAATTCGAATTCAAAAAAAAAATATTGAATCAAGTCTAAACAAGATAAAATTTAGTTCGGTTTAGTTACAACCCTAACTTGCGAGAATGAAACTATATGGGCCTTGCACATGGGTAAGAAGAGTTGGGCTGATGAAGCCCACATTAACAACACCCTCTAGCCTCTATTGAAATATCTATCAAAACCCTAATTCCTATGTCTATAAATTCATCTTCTTGCGTTCGGTCATCACCTAAACGCTCTGTTTCTCTTGTACTTTCTCAGAACTCAGCCTTCTACATATTCGATGACTCACATCTGAGTTCATGATTTTTTTTTTTCGTTGTGTATATATTTCTAAAATTCTGAATAGAATAAAAAGGAGGACCAAAGCAAGTCAGCTTCTTGGCTGGATCTAGAAATGATTACGATCCAGGCAATTTAATATCAGAAACTTGCGATATGGAATAGCAGCCAGTATCACTCGCCTGAATCTGAAATTTCCATGATTTTTCAGGCCCTTTTTATACTGGTATATATATATATATATATATATATATATATATATATATATATATATTTTTTTTTAATTTTGGATTTAAAAATTTTCCTTTTTCTTTGTAAAAAGCAAACGCACTCTGTCCCAAAGCCGTTTTAGTAAATCTTAAACAAATGGTTTGAGGCAATTTCTTCGTTTGCGAAATCACTTCACATCCAGCAAACTCGCCCATTCGGTCCCTGAAATTGTGATCGTATTGGGCACATTGTTGGATTACATTTACATTCCATTATTTTTTAGGTTAAATCTAGTTTTTGCTTAATTATAACCTAATTTTCCTTGAAGATGGTTTTGATTGTTGCTTCTATTTAAATACCAGTAACTCAGCTTGAAGCTGAGCTAGAGGCATCTATCGTAGGCATGGCCCCGATTCATGAACCGGCGGTTCCGGTTTAAGAAGGGAATGTAACCGGGACCTGAACTATGGTTTATGGTTTGGTTCTAGTTTTTGAACCGGATGGTTTCGGTTTGATTTCGGTTTGGTTCCGGGCCAAAATATTTTTTTTTGGGTACTAAATATTTTTTTTTTAATTTAATTAAATTATATGTGAAAATTATAATACAAATTAAATTAAGTGTTATTTTATATTGGTATTGTATTAATAAGAAAAAATTATATAATTTTTTATATCAAATAAATAATGAAATATTGAAATATTATAACAAAATAAATATAGAAATTGAATAAAAAATTATTCTTATTACATATTTAAAAAAAAATTGATTCAACTAATATCATAATTACATGATAAAAAAAATATTAAGAACATGTATTAAATTTTTTTAATAACTTGCATTAAAAAAAACTATAACTTGAAAAAATAAAAATAACAAAAACATTTTTTTTAACAAACCTATATATAGATTTGTTATAAAAAAAAAAAAGCAAAAACAAAAGAAAAATGACCGTTTACATGACAACGGTTATCAGGTGGCAGCGGTCAAAAGAAAAATGACCGTGCCATTTATGAAGATAATTAGCAAGACAAACGGTAATGACTTTGAAAATTGATCTGGTTTAGGTTTGATTTTGGTTTGATTCTTAAATGATTTCAGGTCGGTTTTAGTTCTAGTTTAATAATTATGTAGATTGAGACCGAATTCTTTCCTAGTAGGGCCGGTCTCAGTACATAACTGGTTAGCAATAATTTGGTCCGGACTGATTTTTAACAGGATTGATTTCAGTTTGGTTTCAGTTCGAATCGGACCGGTGGCCATGTCTAATCCATAGCATTAAATAGTTAATGGATACTAATATTACTACAATTCAAACATTGGTTTAATTCAATTGAAAAATTATAAGTTTATTGAAATGGAATTTAATATGAAAAATAATGGTGGGCATATTGAAATCAAAACATTCTCCTGGGACATATTGAAACCGTGAAACTGTAAGTTTTGAGTATTATTATTATAATGGATTTTGAGCTGAGTTAAGGCCAGCTGAGTTTGATTAATAGGGAAGATTATTGCAAAATCCATGTCGAGTTGCTAAATTGGAACATTATTGCAAGAGATTTACATTATCATAGCATGGTTAATGATCTTGTATAGCAGCAAATGCAAGAAATCTTAAAAGAACTTAAAAAGATTTCAAGGAAATGAAAGTCTGGTACTTTGGTTGTTCATGGAGAGGTAAGAAAAAACGAATTGTAGAATGAGAAGAGCCTGAAGGCCACAATGCATTAAGGGTGACCATGGTTGGGTACGAATAATTTGAATTTTTGAATTGAATTGAGAATGTGGAAGCTGAGAAATTTAGGTTTGATCATAATTAAAATGATTAGCACTATTATTTTTGTAGTTTATTATTTTCTAATGTATTAAGGGTGACCATGGTTGGGTATGGGTCAAATTTTGACATCCCATGCTCTAATTATGCCATCTCCAATTCACTGTATTTTTTATTTATATTTTGCTTTAACGTGATGAATTTATTGTAATTATATTATTTTGATATAAAAATTATTACATTTTGATGTTATCGGTCGGAGATGGCTTTATATAAACTTAGTGTGGATTTGGCTAAAATATACGCTTATAAAAATTATATTTTATAAAAATATATAACATATTTAAAAAAATATACATATATTGTATAAAATGCATTTTTTATATATTTTTTACTTTAAAAATGATAATAATGATATAAATAAATTTAAGTAAAAATAAAATTTGAAAATACCATATAGAAATATATATATTATATAAAATATATAAACGAGTATTTGGGTGGATGTCTCGTTTATAATTGGAGCCGGCAGAGTCGGATTTGATGGTTACATATTGGGATGGATCTCTACACTGTATTTTTGTCTTCAAATTCAATTGTCCATCAGAAAGCAAATGTCTTCCAATTTTTATATTGTTACTCAAATCTAATTATCACTAAGAATTTATTAAAAACTGTTTAAATTAAAACAAATAAATTAGAGTAATCATAAAAGTATTATTTAAATATTATATATCTATTAAATTATATTAAAAAATTAAATATTTGACTTAGACTTGATTTGAATATTTGGTAGATTAAGTCTTGAGTAGTTTTATTTTATTTAATGTTATATTTAATTTTTAATTACTGAAAATTATATTAAGAATTGAAAATGGCTTCCACCTTCCAGGTCTTCTGGTTAATACTTTGAAGTGGCTAAAGATTGACTGTTGACTATTTGCATTTTGCAGTCTTTGCATTCTTAAATCAATGGGACTATACAATGCAGGCCTAAGATCAAAACCATTGAAAAATTTAACAGTGACATGTCTTCCTATTATAATCTACTTTTATTTTTTTTTCTAGATATTTCTATTTCTATTAAGTCATGACTATGAGTTTCTCAAAGTAATATAGAGGGAGAAAATTAACAATAACATTTTACACAATTAATTTTTTTTCTACATCCATAAAATATAATTTATTTCTTTATTAGTTTTATATAGAGTAACCACCCACTGCCTTAAAATTTGAAATATGAAATTTCTGTGGCCGACTCTATTAGTCACTCACATTGACGAGAAAAATATTTATGTAAATTATTCTTTCTGTAAAATTTATTTGTGATTAAGAAATATGTAAGAATTATAAATTTGTAATATCAAATCGTAAAATTGTGATAATATTATATGAAATTTTTAAGAGATATTTTGTGACCCTCTGATTATTGTCATTGTTTTCCAAAATAATCACACTATGAATTCTGGTCAACAAGTAATCAATAAAATTCTTCTGGTCTATAATTCTGAACAAGTCAAGTTCAGTACAAATGTTGGCTTTCATGTCAACTTTATGTTTTATTGTTTTCTTTTTCCTATGAATCTCTCAACTTTCTCTTAATATACTCTTAAAAAGCCTTCTTAATATATACTTTTTTAAATGAGATGGCAAGACTTGCTCTCCATTATTATCAGAGTCAATTCACAGGCGCGAATAATTCGAGACTTAAAAAAGATACTCTGAATGTCAGATTAAAATTACTGGTAACCTTAAAAAAAAAAAAATTGAGCAGAGCTAGTGTCGTTAGAAATAAGAGTTGTCCAAGACGTTAGGTGTTCAATTTCGAAGATATGTTAGGATTCTAATCAGTCAAGATATGAGACTTGGTGAATCTCACATTGAAAGTACGAGATTTCAATATGGAGTTTATTTGAACTTTGAACTCTCTAATACCTTAAACTAGTTTTAGGGGTATAATTTTTCGGAAGTTCATAACAATTGTTAAGGTTTACTATTTAATTTATGAAATTTTACTTAATTCATAAGTCAAAACTTTTATTTTAAAAATTGAATTAATAAGTCTCTAATATATTTTATTTTGTCAACTTTTTAATCATTTTATTAAATTTTTTTTATAATTTAAATGGTTTATACATGTTCTGATTAATGAGTTTTCTATCTAACTTTAGGGAGTAATTCATTTTAAATTTCAGGACTAAATATTTATTGATTTATCTTTAGTTAACAAAACATAATAAATAAATAATAGAAAGACTCAATAGTAGATGGAATAAAATATTTATTTTTTATTTTTTTGAAATTGAAGTTCCGAATTATAAATTAAGTCAAATATTAAGGAATAAAATGTATTTGACTAGCAATTAAATATGTATATTAATGAAAATAAATAATAATTAGAAAATGCATTTGAATGAAATTTCAAAAAAAGAAAAATAATAATTAATAAATAAAAAAAAGACATGCTAATCATGTGATAAATTTGCTGTTATATTTCAGGAAAGGAAATAGCAAATATTCCTAATAATTCTTCATAGTCATTTATAAAACTAGTAATTCAATTTGTAAGACCTAAAAAATAATGGCACTATCTATGTGTGGAAATAACATTTTATTTTAAAGTTAAAATAAACAATTTTCAATAAGACAACCCTTTTTATATTAAAATCATGGAATTTAACATAGGAGAAGATCCCCAATTCCCCACCAATCACCATGACCTTGTTACTAGGTAGCATAAGAATCTATGATCCTTCCTTCCATTTATCACTTAGAAAAAGTTATAAGGCAAGCATCAAAATCTATGATCCCTCCATTTATTATTTAGAAAAATCTTTAGTTTACAAAGATAATATTCTATATAATTAATATATTTAAAAAATTAGTTAATTACTATCACGACCATTTCATATGATAAGTGAAAATTTTTTTATACTGAAAATATTATTTTATGAAAAAGTGGTATAACAAATAATAGGAATAGGATTTTTTTTTTTTTTTTTTAAGGATATGATAGGAATAATTTTAAGGATAAATTACTATTTCATCCCTGAAATTTGATCTGATTTATTAACTCATTCTACTTTTTGAGAAATTAATTAAATAGTCTCTCAATTTTAATTCCGTCAACACTTTACTCATTATGTCAAAAAAAAACCCGTTAAAAATATGTAAAAAAATTAAAATAATCCTCATTTTATTCTAAATTTTCCATTTCTACCAAACAATAATATCCCTCAATTTTTTTTTTTTTTCTGATTTTTGCTTGATTTAGATCTCTAAATCAAGCCAAAAATGAAAGCAAAATCTAGATTTTTGCTTGGACAACACAAATTGTTGATTGTGACTTGATTTTTCCTTAATTTGGAGATTATAAAAACAAAGATCAAAGGATCTTTGTTTTTTTTTTTTTTTTAATTTTTTTTGCTTGATTTAGATCTCTAAATCAAGCTAAAAATGGAAGCAAAAGTCTAGATTTTTGCTTGGACAACATAAACTATTGATTGTGACTTGATTTTTTCTTGATTTGGAGATTATAAAAGCAAAAATCGAAGGATCTTTGTTTTTTTTTTTTTCGAATTTTGCTTGATTTAGATTTCTAAATCAAGTAAAAAATGAAAGCAAAATTCTAAATTTTTGCTTGGACAATACAATCAATGGCTTCATTTTCACTTGATTTGGAGATTTTTGCTTGGAGAATGATTGTGGCTAGATTTTTACTTTTTTCTCTTTTTTTTTTTGTTATTTTATTTTCTGGATTATTGAGAAAAAATATGAGAGGATAAGGATGAGGGTATTTTGGGTATTAATATTTTATTTATTTATTTATTTTTAACATAATTTAATAAAAAAATTGGACGAAACGACTACTTAGTTAGACGAAACCAAAACTGAGAGACTATTTAGTTAGCTTTTCAAAAAGTAAGGATGAGTTAGTTAATTAAGTCAAATCTTAGGGACGAAATAGTAATTTACCTTAATTAAAAGAATTTTCCTCAATCAACAAATAATAATTCATTGTTATGTTGGAATAAATATTAAAAATTTATATATTTTTTTACTATTTTACTTTTATTATAACTATTTATAGCATTAATTTGTAAGTATACTAAAATTTATATTTGAAAACACAATAATAAATTTAATTTAAAAAGAAACATGCACTATTTTTTTTTAATATCTCAAAAACAAAAAATATGAGTTATTACTTCTGAATAAAGGGAGATCTTATTATTGTTGTTGTACTAATGGTAGGTTTAAATCTCAACTCTTTGTTAGTGAATTTAGAAGTAAAATTATATCATTTAATTCATTTATATATTGTGTAATACCACTCTTCTCCATCTTCTTATTAATTTATTCATGAATTATTTAATTTTATTAATTATCATGTCTTATTATTATTATTATTATTTAGATATAATAGTATAATATTAATAATAATCGATCCTTTCTTCACGCGTCAACTATGATAATTGATATCTATCTCTTTCTCTAACTACTTAACTGAAGCCGGCCCTTCACCAACAACTAATTTATAATAATCTAATTTAAAATTAACTGCTTCACGCCAATATTAGTATTTAGTATCCATTTACTTGGACTCATTCAACAATTCCTCTACGCGTTTTACACACAAAATATTTGAAAAAATAAATTTAAAAAAAAAAAAATTCTTGATATATATTAATTTGTGAATGTAGTTTGTGCCTTGAAATTCATTTTAGACCATAAATTTGTAAATTATCTCCACCACGATTCACTGCCTTCACTCACTTGCTACCCTTAATTTATTTTCAACACATAATTAATTTTTTTTCCTTATTTGCAACATTCTTAGTTGCATATCTTTGCTTTGTAATTTGTCTTAGTTGAATATTCTTATTACCTTTTTTTTTTTTTTTTTTTTTAATTAGTCTCTCTTTGTTTCCCTTTTGCCTTTGAAAAACTTTTCTCTAGACAAGAAATATATATATATATATATATATATATATATATATATTGTGTTAATATTTCTTGATCATCTTTAATTAGTTGACATGGATCCGGCAGAGTTGCGACGAGTTTTCCAAATGTTCGATAGAAATGGAGATGGTAAGATTACAAGAAAAGAACTTAGCGACTCGCTACAAAATTTGGGAATTTATATACCCGACAACGATTTAATTCAAATGATCGAGAAAATAGATGCAAATGGAGATGGGTTTGTGGATATTGAAGAATTTGGAGGTTTATATGAAACGATAATGAGTGAAAGAGATGAAGAGGAGGATATGAGAGAAGCATTTAACGTATTCGATCAGAATGGAGATGGGTTTATTACAGTAGACGAATTGAAATCAGTTTTGGCATCATTGGGGCTTAAACAAGGAAGAACATTAGAAGATTGCAAAAGCATGATAAAGAAAGTGGATGTTGATGGAGATGGAATGGTTAATTATAAAGAGTTTAAGCAAATGATGAAAGGTGGTGGATTTGCTGCCCTAGGATCAAGTTAATAATCAATTCTTCATGGATAGAGAAGGTAATGATTTATATATATATATATACTTTCATTATACATATATATAATTACTGTTTTGAAAGATTAATTACAGAGGCAGAGCCTTTTGCAGGTGAAAACCTCTTTCTATGATCATTTTTCAGTTTCAAGAACATGTACGAGGAATTAATGTGTTCTTGGGCTTATGCTTAAGTCTTAGTTGTTATTTAAGTTATATGATGTTTTCACTTCTTGTGATTTTCTTTTTCTAGCTTTTATAGCTATTATTAACTTTGTTGTATTGTTTTCGATTCATAGGCAAAAGGGAAAATCTTTTTCTGTTTTAATCTTCTTGTTCTATTCTTTTCTTGTGCCTTTTTTTTTTTTTTTTTATTTTTATTTCCTGTTAATTTTATTTTATTTTTTCAAGTTAATTAAACCGTGAACATATATAGAAAAATCTTTAGATGAAAATGACAATTATTATTTATGAAAATAAAATGCATGACTAACAACCTGTTTAATACATGAGATTGCTTAATTAAATCGCAATATTAATAAATAATATTATATTTGATATTCATATTGAATTTAATAATTTCAAATGCATAACTAACCCATGAAATTAATGTTATCTAAAACTTAATTCCCCGTATTTTTAACAATCTTTATCCATTGAGATTACTAATCTTATTATTTACTAATTTTAAATATTACGAATCCGTAAATCAAATGGATGATAGTTAACATAAAATATCAAATGGCTGATAGTTAACAGAAAATATCACAAACTATAAATCATTTATTTGGATCTAATTAATTTAATAAAGAGTGATATATAATTTATTTAAATAAAAATTTGATCATACTAATAAAGTAATTGACTTGGTTGTAGTACACAAGTTTGATTGGATGATTATATCAAACTACAATTCAATTTTTATGTTCTCATATATTTTTAAGTTAAATTTAAAATATGATCAATTTGTAATTTATAAAATTTTATATTTTATTCATGTTTAGGCATGTAATCTAATATAAATAAATCATGGTTTATCACCTCTATATAGTGGCTTAAAAAAAATTGACCTCCCTAGTCTTTGTCTTCTTCTTGTGCTTTGCTGCAGGCAGATACTATTGGAGTGGGGAGTTCTTGAGATAGTTTTTGATTTCTAATTTTAATTTTCAATATAACAAAATTTAAAAAAAAAAAAAAAAATTCTAGCTGCATCTTGGTTGTTATCACAATTTCTACCAAGAAATTTAAATTTAACAGTTGAAATGTATTTTTAAATTATAACTACCCATTTTCTAAAATTTTAAATTCTAATTTTGAAAAAATATATTCTCAATCATTCATTTTATATTTAGTAGTGATAATCGTGCTGACATAATTTATCATATTTATTGCAACATGAGAATATTCAAATCCATAAAAATGTATAGTAACACGTTTACTACTAATTGTATAGAAGAAGTTAAATTTAAAATCTTATGTTTTTTAAGTTAAATTTAAAATATGATTTGTAATTTATAAATCTTATATTTTTTAAGTTAAATTTAAAATCATATTTCTCAAAAAGTTAAATTTAAAATCATAAGATTTGTAATCAATTTCCTAATTGTAATTAAGTTTGTTTCCAATTTTTTTTTTGTTAATCATAATTTTAATTTGATAGTATTTTTATTTCTTATATATAATTAGAAGTAAAAGTGTTAATATACATTTTTATGGATTTGAATATTCTCATGTCAGTCTGATTATCGCTACTAAATATAAAATGAATGATTGAGAATATTTTTTTCAAAATTAGAATTTAAAATTTTAGAAAATGGGTAGTTATAATTTAAAAATAAATTTCAACTGTTAAATTTAAATTTCTCGGTAGAAATTGTGATAACAACCAAGATGGAGCTAGATTTTTTTTTTTTTTATTTTAATTTTGTTATATTGAAAATTAAAATTAGAAATCAAAAACTATTTCAAGAACTCCCCCACTCCAATAGTATCTGCCTACAGCGAGAAATTTTTAGGTGAACTAGATTCACCACGTCAGATTATAAACTACCAATGATAATTTAACACGTAGACGTGTTAATTACAGTACACACCCTATAATTCAAGTTGTGAAAATTTTCATATTCACTTATGGAGTAGTTACTGTTTAACATGAAAGATTATGATTGGACAGTTTATAATCTAACGTGGTGGACTAAATCCACCTAAGATTTTCTCGCCTGCAGCAAAGCACAACAAGAAGACAAAGACTAGGAAGGTCAATTTTTTTTAAGCCACTATATAGAGGTGATAAACCATGATTTATTTATATTAGATTACATGCCTAAACATGAATAAAATATAAAATTTTATAAATTACAAATCGATCATATTTTAAATTTAACTTAAAAAAAATGAGAATTTTTATGAATAAAAATACAATCATGTTGACAAAATAATTTAATTGACATAACAACAATAAATACACTCCGTTCAATGATTTTATCATGCTAAAACTTGATTTTAGGTTTTTAAATGAGTCGAGTCACTATTCTATAATTTTTAACATTACTCTTATACATGGATAATAATTACTCCAATATTTAATAAAGCACTTGAGTGAAAGAAGAACTAGAAACTCTTATTAGAGAAAGAAGAAAAATTAAATAATCAAAATAAAAATATTGACCAAATATTACAAATCTATCAAAGCAGAAATGCACTTATTGAAATAAATAAAATGAGAGAGAGAGTGTATGTTTTTTATGAGAAAATTTAAACAATTCATAAATTTAAGTAGTACTTGACAATATAATTCAATTTTTAAAATTAAAATTGTTAATTGAACTCTCAAATGATTTTACAATTTTAAAAGTTTTTAGCATTTGTATCATTCATCACTTAGACTTTAATTTTTATATTTTTAATTTGAATAAATAATTATTTGAAATTATTGTAAATTTAAATTTAAATTTTATGTATAAAATCATTAAAAATAAATATGATAATAAATTTTAAATACTTAATGATTTCAAATGATTAACTATCCAAATCAACCTAATTTTATAGGTTTCAAAACTTAGCTAATAATAAAAAAATATATATAAATGAAACTATAATTAGCTAATAATCAAGAGAGATTAAAAAAAAAAAAAAAGGGTAAATTTCAATTTTTTTCTAAAACAAAACGGGTTAAACCGGGTTTTAACATGGGTAGTCCATAATCGGACTCAAGGTATCGGCAAGCCTAGAGAAGAGAGCTGCGAATCCGAAGAAAGAAAAACAAAAATGGTGGTAAAGAGGGTTTTAGCGTGTACAGCAACAAGAGCACTCAGCAAAGCTCACCATCTTAAGAATTTTTCATATAATCCTATGCTAGTCATTCATTTCTTCCCCAACTCACTTCATCATAGAACCAGGTATCTCTCTTCTTCATAAAATCATTTACTTTGAGAGCTTTTAATTGTAAATTCATTTGCTTTTAGTTTTTTTTTTTTTTTTTTTATATACTTATTTTGATGGATAATATCTGGGTAATTTTCGCTTTATTCTATTCTTTCGTTTTTGCTATGTTTTGGAATTCTCAGGAGAAAAAAAATGGTTGTTTTGATAATTTTCTTATGTTATACATACTAATAATGTATGGCAATGCGTTGGCTGGTGAGGCTTGAATATTGGTTAATTGGTTTGATTGCTAATGGTGCAAAGCAAAAGTCTTTTTGTTTTCAATCACAATTTTGTGTCTTTTTCACTCTTTCTTTGTTGGCCATTTTCATCAATTAGTCTGTTTTAGAAAAAAATTTTAATGTTATTACCATTGCTTTGCATTCCAAATTTTTGTTCTGCTTTTATTTCATTAAGCAAACATCATATTCTTATTAATTGGTGTCTTGCAAATAAGAATGTTCTCTTGTACCTATTTCTCCCAACTATGGCAATTTGGTTGCCTCAAAGTTGCATTTGATATGTTTTGGGACCAATGCGGTTCCATGGATGTTCGTAATACTTTGACAAGTTTTCACACTACAAGTTCTAGAGGGATCCAATGTAATTTTGCTTTTTTGTTTGGTTGGTGATTCTAGAACTTGACTACCAAACCTGTTGCTAATGAAAGTTGTTTGGTTGTCTTGCTTTGGATTGAATTCCTCTGGCTATGAAGGGAATATGAGTTCCAAATGAACAAAAGTCTTCTCGCTGAAAAATGCTCATCATAGTCATTCATTTATTTTTTCCAAATGTCCTTTTCTTTATGATGTGAATAGCACTCATATTGATTTATGTTTTTTGCATTAGATCTGCTGGTTTTGGAAGTTTTGCTAAATGTGATTCTATGATGCATATTTGAATATATGATACACAATAAACATATATATACTGTGAAGTTTGAAACTATTTATACTTTCATATACAGTTGAAATTAGCCAGTTAAGACAATATTTCTGCTGTTTTTAGTAAACTTCAAAGTGCAAATTGAATTGACATTTATTTGGACAGCTTTTTTATGAAGATCAACTCACATATTATTAGCTTGATTGATGTCATATGCAAGGCTTCTGCTCAGGCATCTGCCTTTGGGACAGTATATAATATTAAAGGGCCTTCTCTAGCGGGACATTTATGGATCCACTCTGGTCGAAATTTGAAAAATGTTCACCAAGATGAGGTGCCACTAACTGACTCTGGGAAAAGTGCAATTGTTGATGATTCTTGTGGTGCTAAAGTGAAGAGAAAAAAGTTAAAAGGAAAACGAGCTGTTGTAAGGTGGCTAAAGTACTTCAGGTGGAAAAAGAAGAAAGAGTACGAAAGAATGACAGCAGAAGAAAAACTCTTATACAAGTTGAAAAAGGTAAACTTTGGTTTTGCTTTTAATATGATATATAATGGATTAGGAGAACTCAATCCATTCATCTTTCCCACTTTCAATTGCATCAATTCAAATAAAAGATTGCTAGAGACCTTTAGAATAAATACTGGCTTCCTAATTGTATTCATTTGCAGCATATAATATTTTTTCCTCTTGGTTGAGGTGATGGGGATGGGTTGACTATCCAGTTGACATTTTAAGTGTTTTTCTAAACTGATTATGATATGCCTTTCTTGATCTACCTCCCGTATATGATTTGTCAGCTTTTTTATTCTGCAGGCTCGAAATAAAGAGGAAAGGCTTGTTCAAGCTTTGAAGAAGATCGAACCTGCAGAATCATCAGAACCAACTCATGATCCAGAGATATTGACCCCAGAAGAGCACTTTTTCTTTTTAAAGATGGGCCTCAAGTGCAAGAATTATGTGCCAGTTGGAAGACGAGGAATATACCAGGGTGTGATTCTTAACATGCACTTGCACTGGAAGAAACATCAAACCCTGAAGGTAGTAGTGAAGACATTCTCGCCAGAAGAGGTCAAGGAGATTGCAGCTGAGCTGGCACGTTTAACTGGAGGGATTGTGCTAGATATTCATGAAGAAAACACTATAATCATGTACAGAGGGAAGAATTATACCCAGCCACCAACAGAGATAATGTCACCAAGGGTCACTCTCCCCAGAAAGAAGGTTATTTTCCTTCCTTTCCGTTTTCTTTTTAAATCCATATAACTGATTATGAGAAGTCAAACTCTCTAAGCGTTTCAGTTTGAGCAAAAATCATATGAACATGAAACAGTCTTGCTTCCTTCCTCATTGCATTTAGAAGTAAATTAAGATTTTATTCCTCCCAGTCTGATGCCATCAAATATTACTGTGCTTTATCTTTTTTCTTACATTTGGTGCCTGATCACCCTTGATCGAGTTCTTCCAGCTGTTAATAAATACTTGGCTCATGATTCATGAAATAACACTTGCGAGTGGAACACAGAGAAAGCATGTCCATGCAAGACAGACCTATACACACATTCTTGTTGGTTTGATTATTTTACTGATTCAAAAGAGAGATTAAATCCTTGAATTAAAATTTCTGTTAATTTCTCATTTCTTTCCAATCCATCTTTTGCAGGCTTTGGATAAATCGAAGTACAGGGATGGGCTTAGGGCTGTTAGGAAATATATTCCTAGACTTGAACAGGATCTTAGGTTGCTTCAAGCACAGGCTAAAGGCAAAATTGAAAATGAAACTGTTTTAGTTGAAGAAACCTCAAAGACTGACATCAATGGTGCAAAATCTGGGAGCATTTCAAGCTTGCCATTGGAGAATTCAGAAAAGTTGAAAGAAATTATTGGCGGGCAAGAGGAATGCTCCCAGGATGAATCTTCTATGGGTTTAGGAATGGTATCAGATTCAGAAGATCTATCAGATATTTTTGAGACCGACTCTGACACAGAGACTCAGGATAAATCAAAACGCCCTCTTTATTTAGATGAGTTCGACAAGTTTCCAATTGAAGGCAACGGAGAACCTGAAGATTTTGAGGAACACTTGCGCCAAATATCTCTGGACTCAAAAAAGGCCATGGCATCTGAGAAAGATGCAGAGTTTCCCACCTTTGACGAAGTCGACCACATGTTTCTCCGGGCTGCTTCTCTCCTGAAAAGAAAGAAGAGATAGGAAATATACGATATCCATCATTTTGGTTGAATTTTCTATTATCTCATTAGTAGCTTAGCTACAAACAAATCATCAACATCTTGGAAGTTATTCACAATTGTATGTATTTTGTTGTAATTAATTTTATCGATTCAGATCACAAACTTGAGCTAATGATACAATCAAGTCCTCAATTAGACTTTGAACATTTTTGTTTTTGTTTTGGGGAGAATATTTCAAAGATTTTCATTAACTTAATATTTCACCGGCAATAGGCTTTTTATTTTTACACCGCGCTTGCACGATACATTCGCCTGCAAATGGAACTCCACCTGCAAGCCACATTGACTAGTCTCCTATTTAGTAAATGCACAATACTAACTGTTTGAGTTGATATTGAAAAAGATATTATACAGAAAATGTTAACACAATTAAAGAACATTCCAACCTACTTTTTAAAATCATTTTTTAACATTTAAAATGGTGTTTTCTTCGGAAAAAAAAAAATAAAAATAAACTTTAACCTTATTACTAAATAAAATAATAGTATGTATAAAATACGCCGTCAATTATCAAAAATGGCATTGCATTATAATGATTAAATCAGTAGATGGAGAAGATAATCAAAGTGATCAACAAACAAGGGAAGGGATATGCTAATTGTAAAAATTATGAAGCCTACAAATGTTAAACCTAAAAAGTATAATATTCACCGTGATAAAAGTTAAATTTGGATAGAAAAAATTAAAGGAACTATAATTAAGTGGATGCCTAAATAGAAAAGAACAAATGTACAAACTGTTCTACAGATATTTGCAATCTGAATCCTCCAGCAGCTCATTTTCAAGTTCTTTTACATTGTTAACAATATCCTGAACTTTACTTGACAAGTGATTAGTATGCTCCTCAACATATGCCAACACCATACGTAATTGTTCCTGGTATGCAGCACACCGACGTTTACATCGTTGTTTCTCATTGTTAAGCTCAATGGTTAGTTCTCGTATTCTCCGGTCCTTCTCATCCTGAAAGACCCAGATAGGGGAAGAATATCAAAATAAGACTAACGAAAATTGCTGACTAGGCATGACAGTCATTCTACATCTAAAAGATATTAAAATTAGACCATGATTTATCATTACCTAGGGAATTGATTAGTTGATTAACAGTCAATAATGCTTTCAACACAATTTGATTCCAAATCAGTATCCTATATTGACTATGCTCTATACCAAGCTGAGGGCTAGCTATATTTTGTTGTAACAGATGGAGGTGGACTTTGTAGGCTAACCACAACCAGTTTACAGAATCTTAGGACTGAGTCTGGCACTGAATTGTAATGCTTGAGACAGGCCCAATTTGTCTAGAGTCAACCTCTGTAGGTTCCCAGCAGGCAACAAATGGGCTTTGACATGGCCAATTAATCACATCTAAATTGCGTTCCACTTATCTGTATCCTGTTTCTTTTACCCCTTGTTAAAATCCCATCGAGATGATGCAAAATTCCAGATAAGTAGGTATAGTATCATAGACAAGCAAAGAGCATTATAAAAAATACTTGTAGATGTAATGAGAGGAAATATACCTCACTGACCAAACCTTTTGCAGATCCTCGCCATGGTACTTTACTAGGAGACATTAAAGTGTGATTGTGTTCTTTTACGAATTTGGTGACGACCCACTTATCTCCATCCCTTAAAGCTAGCCTCAACATAGCAGGACAGCCTTCTCGGGTTATAGGTGGGGGAGGAAGAACTCTATCTTTCCGGTACATGTATTTCTTTTCACGAAAGCCTTCTTTAGAGCAAACAAAATCCTGACCAATAACCATGTTATTTACTCGAGAACGCCGGTTATGGTGGATGCGCACAGTAAACCCTGTACACCTACCATAAGCAATGTAAAATTCTCGAGCATCATCCCTTGACTTGAATTCCATACCAATATATGGTTCTACAGTGTCACTTATTGAAGGTAAATTTTCATTAGATTGCTCTACAATCTTGTCAACATCACCAAAACATAATTCAATATTTTTTGAGAGCTCATCATCTGCAAATTCATGCCCATCATAATCCTGAAAACACCTTTCACTATCATCTGAATCAAATGCTTGATTAGATGAGCTCTCCATTATGCTCTTGCTGCAGAGATCCTGGTGGTTTAGTAAGGGTTTAGGAAATGGCGTAATTGCTCTTGTTGGAATATTTAGACAATCTGTTCATCCATCCAATAACTGCACATGCAGAAAGCAAAATCATATTTTCAAGTTACTAATTTATTTGCATAATTACATATTTTGAACTGAAAATCATTATATGCCATGTGGAAGCAAAAAGTAAGCCTGTACAAAAGCTAAACAAGAACAAAATTGGGATAAATCAACTCAGGAAGAAAACATTACACCCTTGCATCTTTTACCAAAATGCTGATTGTAGTATGTAAAATGCTAACCAAAACAAGAAAAGAAATTGGGGTCCTAAGAAGTTTGACCTAGCATGATCCAGCTTTCATCCTATTTGCATGACCTAGGGAAAGATGATAACTTTCACTTCAGGACTTTCTAAAGATTCTAAATTTGTACATAACTCAGCTATATAAATCCAATAAAATGAGATCAAAGGAAGCAAAATTCAGTTCAAAACAGCAAATTCAAATTGACATGCACATAATTATATGGGACTTGATGAAAATACTCTTAAGAACAGAACAAGGGCAATTGATTAATACATACACATCATAAAAGGCTGAGCATCGAATACACAAATCTACAATACTGCTGCTTCCAAATGATTCAAAAAATTTCCAATTCACAAGTTCCCATTTACGATTCAGAGTTGATTTTTAAGCCCTTCATGTTAAAAACTTGTAATCTAAGCTCTACAAATTCTAAAATCCTAGAAAATTAATAGCGCAATTAAAAGTAAAGAAAATTGAAGTCCCCTACCTGAGATAGATTGTGATAATATTAACATGGACGAGAAAATAAAAGCAAAGCTTCTAAATCTAGCTTTAATGATCTCTTTTTTTCTTTTCATTTTTTCTTAGCCCTAATTTTCTAGAAAACCGAACAGAAAATTCTATTGTAAAGAGTGCTAATTGCTCAAGGAAGAAATAGAAATAAATAAAAAAAAAAAAAGAGAAAAGGAAAAAAAAAGGTTTTTAAAAAAAATTTAACGTGCTGATGAGCGTACCTGAAGCAGTGAAAACCCTAGGATTGCAGAGTATGGTGAAGCGGCAGCGATGACATGATAGACCGGAGATGTACGCGATCACATCTTTTATTTGCTGAGTTTAGGCCCACATATTTTGTATATTTCAAATTTGTTTTTTTTTTTTTTTTTAATTCTTGAAACGGCAACTATTTTTGTAGTTTTTCCCGCTAGCGAACGACAACTCGTTTTACTACCAAATTCCATACTCTCGAGTTTCAGGCCATTTGTCTCAAGTCTTGATTAACAATGTTTTGTTCAATTTAACTGTATTTTTCTGGCTTAATTAGCTGACGGAGGAACTAGTTTTGATTGAAAATTGACAGTATTGGACATTGGTTTCACTTGTTTTTGTATTAGATTTTTTTTTTTTCCTGGCACACGGTATCATTTTATGATAAATACACATGTGATTTAAGTAATAGATCCAAATTCAAATCCTCGTTTCTCAATACTCAAAGAAATTTTTTTTTTTTTTTTTTTCCTGAAGGTGTTGTGTATGTAAAATAATAGAAGATACTGTTTTCTGACAGGAATTTGGATACTATAGTTGAAAGGGTTGAAAATTCTAGTGAAAGGAACTTGGCTTCATGTGAAGAAGGTCAAATTCTAGAACCCTATGAGGCTGCAAAGCAGTTTTATGATGAATATGCAGAAAGTGTAGGATTCATAATGCGTATTGATCAGTGCCGGCGATCTGAGGTTGACAAGAGAATACTGTCTCATCGACTTTCATGTAACAAACAAGGTTTTTATGTTAAAACTAGAGATGAGTTTGAACCAGTAAAGAAACCAAAACTTAGCATCAGAGAAGGTTGCGCAAAGCAATGATGCTGGTGAAGAACTGAAGGTTAATAAATCAGGAAAATGGGTGGTTTCAAGATTCGTGAAGGACCTTTAGTTGTTTCTGATCGTCCTTGAAGTTCCATGGTGAGTTCTTATCTTATTCAATATCAGAAATTGATTGAGCATTTTCTTAGGCAATTTACAGTATTCTGAGATTTATTAGCTTAGAAATTGATTCAGCAATGAATACGAAGGACAAAAGAATTCAGGAACTAACTAGAGAGCTGCAGCGTCAAGATCAATTATGTGAACTATATAGGGAGCTACTGAATAGTTTTTTAGAAAATGTCAAGGAGCAAACTGAACTACTATCAGCAAAAATCAAACTAGTTAATAATGTGAAAGAATTTGAGGCTGAAGTTTCATAATTTACATGACATAGAATAGTCCAAGTAATTATACTGTACTAAGTTGCATATTTTCTTGTAATTGTATAATGGAGATGACCAAAGTCGTGCTTTCGATAGCTTAAAACTCTTGGTTGGCACAGGGTCCAATAAAATCAACATAGAACTGAGACTGCAGGTTGATTTTTTTCTTGTGAATGAATGGATTTGTATGAGATGATAGCTTGTACAAAATTGATGTCCAACAGTATGACCTCTGTTAGAAGAACAAAGGAATGCCTAATCCTGCAAGACAGGTAAATGATTTGTGCTTATTGTTAACAAGGTGTATTCTCTGGATTATTGCTACTAGCATGACGTGCTTCAGTTTTCCAAATTCAGTGCAAGATATCAGGTTCATGAACTGAAAATTTAGGTTGGAATGGTAACGTGTTAATAAAGTATCACAAATAAAGAACAATTTAGATAGACAGATGATTAAATAAACTTGCTCGTATATAAAAACAATATAAAAACAATGCAAAAATGGTGAAATTATAAGGCATTTTGTTAGCATTAATTTGTAACCTCCAGCGCATTGGTAAAATTCTCCTGCCTCGATGAACCTGAGATGCAGTGTTGAGCATGCAATGCGTAAGTGTTGTGCTTTAACTAAGTGAGTCAGAAGCAAGTGTGTTGATCTTCCAACAATGATAACATTAGATTGAAGTATCTGAGTCATTTCAGGAATTTCAGTAGTGGGATGCAATATTTATTATCACCACAATTTCAGCACTGACCTTGAGCTGCCACAACATTTTTATCTCTGAACTTGCTTAGTAGATTCACTTCCCCCAATCTTAATAAGCTTTAAGAAGAGAGATTGTTAAAAGTAGTCTGCAAGAAAACCAGGTTCCTATTTATGCTCATTCTTCAATAGAGGTCATATTTGCTCAAGACAGCCTTGCATAGAGACGGATGTTTCAGCTTTTGCCCTGATGCAGGCATTAAGTTTGCTTTCCCATGAAGTTGCACCAAGAGATTTTCCATGTTTTCTGTAGCCATGCTTGTATTGGCTGAAGGCATATCCATAGTATCCAATATAATATTCCTTTGCAGCAGCATATAAATTAGAGAGAGATATAGCCAACCGTGTGAAGTTTCTATTGCATCTAATCAGTAATAGTGTTACAGAGCACTGAATGCTAAACATTTTGAGTGAAAGAAATTGATTCTAATACATACTGTGCATGACCAGATGTATTCATGACCATAACTAAATGCTCATGTTAAATGCCAGGGCTATCTATGGTGAGCAAACTTTTGCACTTCAGATTCAACTTTCCTCACATTGTCAACGATAATTTGAATTTTTGAAGAGAGTTCTTCAGTTTGCTCCTCAACGTTATTCATAAAACTAAGCAACCTTTCTCTGTAAACTGCACATAATTGATCCTGATGCTCTAACTCTTTAGTTAGTTCTTCAATTTTCTTATCTTTGTCACCCTACAAGTACCAAAACAAAAATCAATTTGCGCACAGACAAGGCAATACTTGCATCACCCTAAAATCATTAAACTGTCAAATAAATAGTTTTTGGTCTTTATATCACTGCATTACACAAGACAGCCACTGGATAAGGCCCCCTAGGGTCAAGCCTCCCAACCCACATTACAATAGGGTCACCAATGGGAGACATCAGATCAAAGATACGTCATAATACCATTATCCTGATTAAACTCAGTGAAGTATGTATATATTACATATATTTTTCCCTGATGCAATATTAAATTGCATGAAGATGCCAAGCAGACAAAAAAATTTTGTTACACTTGACAAGTAACCCTATTTACCTAAAGCAATCAATATAAAATAACAAAAGAACATTGCATGAGAGATGGAGAATGGTTTAAACCATAGTTAATGGGAGGGCTTATAGGTTGTGTGTGAAGCAAGAACTTAATAGAATATTGAAATAAGGGTAAGCCTAGGTTGACAATATAGATTCCCCAGCCCTTCATTAATGGGCCAATGCAATCTAAAAATGGTACTTGATTCATAAAAGCTTATTTTTCTTTTAGGACATGCACATACTTTACCATTGTAGTTCTCAAGCTTCATAAAGCATTAGAGAGTTCTCATTTCTACAAACACACTGATAAAAAAACTGCCAAAATTTGACACTGCTGATCTTATAAATAATCCATGGACAATTCTGCAGCCTGTTCCTTATAAGGAGCTAAAGCCATATGTTGGAGATATAAATCCATTGCAAATTTTAATTAATAGTGTGGAATACACCATTAATTTAAACAAATGAAAAGTGAATATAGAATATACCATACTGGCCTTAAATTTTTAGCCCAAGTGTTCTTAGAAAGGGTCAATATACTTTTGTTCAGTTATATCACATAAACCAGTCCTAGATATTTGTAGTGGACTGGCATTGCAAATGAATAATATAAAACAAACACATGATACTCTACAAGGGTCAACATACTTTTGTTGAGAAAAAGAAAAAAAGGAAATGGAACAAAAATGGAGGGGTGAAGATACTAACCGCTGTACTGAATCCATTAGCAGTGACAACCAAAGGATGATTATGATCTTTCTCAAATCTGGTAACAACCCATTTTCCAGACTTTTCCATTTTGACTAGGATTGTTGCCTTGCAACCTTCTCGTGCACTAGATCGTGGCTTCTTATCTGGTCCTATAGCACTCTTGTGGTTAGGAGAGAAACCTTGTTTATTACATCCAAGTCGACGAGCAAGAGTTCTCCCATCAATCCCAGAACGACGGCGTTGCATAATACGCACAACAAATCCTACCCTTCTGGCATACTCAATATAGAATTTCCTGGCATCATCTTCAGAATCAAATTCCATACCTACATATGGTTCTAGAATTCCATCTCCTTGTACAGAAACAATTTTTTCTTCAAAAGAGCTGTCAACTGCCCCAACTTCCTTATCCAAGTCCACTGCCAAAAAGGAATTATTCATTATGACAAATTGAAGTATTGCATATAATTTTTATTTACTTTTTAAAGCGAAGCCCTTGTTATTAATATGCAATGCAATTTAAATTCAAAGCTCCAAAACAAAAATGGCATCTAATATCAATTGGCCAAGTGGTATTATAAGGTGAAAATCTCAACCTTTGCAACTCGATTACAGTGGGTGCCCAAATCCTACTCTGAAAGCTACAACCTAGGCAAACACCAAAAGACCATGTGAAGAAAATATTATACTCAATTGCCAACATTTGACACCAGCTTCTTAGATGCTTTTATTTCTTTGATCTTCAGAGAAATAACAGATACTAAAAAGAAATAAATAAAAACCAAAAAGAAAAGAAAAGAAATTGGGATTGGGGCAACAACTTTTCACATATCATAAGAAGTTAACAAATGAAACAATAATTTTGGTTAAAATAATTAGATTGGGAAATAACTTAAATTCCAAACTTTAATGGATTGGTAACATAAAAAAATTTGAAAAAAAAAAAAAAAAGATGAAATTGAAATTCAACAATAAAATCAAGTGACTATTAGCAAGAAATGGGATGAAAAAGAAAAGAAAAACACAAATTACCATAATTTAGAAAAACTAAAAAAAAAAAAAAAAGAAGGAAAGTGAGCTAAGCTAATTAATGCATGCATATCAAATAAGCTCACTTCAGATTAGTCCATCTCTTCTAAGTAGTAAAGTAAAAAATTTTCAATTTTCAAGTTTCAAAACCAATTTTCTCAGAAACCAAACAAAGAAAATTCACATAAAACATTATAAAAAGCAATAAATTAAAGATCTTTTAAAGCAGAAGAAGAGCTAATCGGAGAGCAAAAGTGTAAAGAAACTTACTGAATCAGAAAGATGGGTGAGCCCTGAGACATCCAAATTTTGAGAGAAATCGATTTTGGAGTTAATGCGAGAGTAGAGGAGAAGTGGATGTGAAAAAAAACACTTACGAAATCAAAACATTTACAGCCGTCCGATTGAGTAATCACGGACTGCGTGTTGATAATGAGTTAGTGGAATTGCTTTGCGTGTAACTACTCGCACCCTAACTTTGTATGTTCTTGCCTTATTTTATTTTCACTTTCGATTTTTGTTTTTCCCTTTTTAATTTAGCAATTTTTCGTTTTTTCTTTTTTGGGATGAAAAATAGATGTAATGATTTTTTTTTTTTAATTTACAATAGAAATCCAATAAGTCGAAATAGGCTACACAATAAGGATAACTTCCTCTTTAACATCTCTCACTAAAATGATATTATCTATACAATATATTAAACTTTTATACAGTAATTATATCAATAATAACATCTTATATTTTATTATAGTTTTAGTTGGAGAAAAATAATTAATTTTATCCCTAAAATTTTTTGGAGAGCCAATTTGGTCTAGTTAATTATTATACAAATCAGCTAGTATTTAAAAATATTAATGATTTCTTCTAAAAAATTATTAATGGTAGATTTTTTTTTCTAAAAAAATGATATAATTTTTTAAACAAATCAATAAGTATATTAATTGCTCCAAATAACTAATATCTTTTTTATTTTTGAAAAAAAAAAAACTCTCACAAAACACGTTCAATAATAAAACAAGACACCTTTAAAATTAATTGAAATGTAACAAGATTTATCTTAGGAAATAATATTATAATAAATAATTGAAATACTATTATGAATAAATTAGAAAATGGATGTCTATATTTCATGACCTTTAGAATTCTATAACTCGTCTCCTTTATTACATTAGGTTACATGTTCTTGAGTTTATTGTAATTGATTATATTGTAACCAATGTTGTTTCTACCCTATAAATAGAGATATTCATAGCATTGTTATATACACCAAGAAAATAGTAATACAAAATTCTTGATCTTATTCATTCTTGTGTTCTTATTACTTTTACTTTTGTTTATTTTCATAACAAATACAAATATTTTCTTATGAAAAGTTATTTTTTATAACATTTAAATCTATTAATGAGTTGAGCCACATATCTCAATTTATGACAGAAGATTTATAAATTCATATTTTCAAATTTAGGTCCTCCTAAGTAAATAAGTATCAATTCATTATTAATGATAATATTTTCTTAGTGAATTTTATATATTTAATTGATGTACTCATTATAAATTTACCAACAAAAATGCATGTGGTTTTTGATTGTTGTCTAATTATTAAAAAGTAATATATTTTATGGTTTTATTTTATACTTATTATAGCAATTTATTTTTCTATTTTAAGATATTAAATAATAGAATTAAGTTTAATTTTATTATTTTTCAATTATATATATATATATATATATATATAGTAGTAAAATGGTACTGCGTGTTAGTTTTCGCACATCATATAAAATCTATTTTTTAATATAGTCAAAGACAGATCATCTATATCGATTTTTCTTTTTATAAAAAAATGAGAATCGAACTAAAGTCTATTGTTTATATTATATATGCACTTATTATTTGTCTATACTTTGGTATGCATTTATAATTTGGCCCCAATGATCGAATCAGATTAATAAAGAAATGAGCAAACTCTCTTACAACCATGTTAATTCTTGAGGTTAGAACATATATATATTTTTACAACATAATTAAAAATATAAGAGTTAACTTAGTTATCAATTGAGTTAGGGCTGTAATCGAGCCGAGTTTTAGCATATTTAGGCTCGGCTCAATATCTTTGTTCCAAGTTCGAGTTTTGGATCGAGTTTGAAAATCATGTTCAAATTTATCTCGTTTAAACTCTCGAGTTCGACTTGTTAAAAAATTATAATTCAGTTAAGTTCGAGTTCGATTCGTTTTGAAATTCATTTATAATTTATCAAAATACTCAATTTTTTAAATATTAATAAAATAATTATAACAAAAATATTTAAAACTAATATAAATACAAAAACATCAAATTAGTAAAAAAAAAAAATCCAATCATAAAATTGAGCATTATATGTATTACAAAAATATTAATTAATAAATTTAAAAAAAAAATAGAATATTAGATTATGTTAATCAGGAGTATATTTTAATCAAATTGAATTACCAAAAAGTTTATAGGAGTATTAAAATAAATTTTTTGAAGTGTAAAAATTAATAATAATAATAATAATCAAGTTGTTCACGAGTTTATTATTGAACTGTTGATAAGCCTATTAATCGAGCATGTTCGTGAGCTTATTATCGAACTGTTCACAAGTCTAATCGAGCCGAACTTTACTTTGTTCAAATTCGACTCGTTTATTAATCGAATTTTAAAGTAAAACTCAAGTTTGACTCGTTTTCACGAACGAAATTTTTTTTAAGTCGAATACCGAACAGCTCGCGAACAGTTTGACTCATTTGCAGTATTAAATTGAGTTTACCTTTACCTTATTAAACATTGGAGCCAACATATATATATATATATATCATTTGAAAATTTTCAAGTTTTAATACAAAAACGAAGAAATGAATTTAACATAACATAGAAAATGAAAAGAAAAAATATAAAATAAAATTGGAAAATTACTTTATATAACTATATAATTATTTTACTTGCCTTATAAAATGCGGGCTCCAGTTCCAAAATGTGGCATGTTATTACTGGTCTAGAGCATAGACCAAATTTCGCCGGAGAGGAGAGGAGAGGAGAGGATCTCTCCACCGATCTTTCTGCCACCGCACCCTTTGGTCTTCTTCCACTTCCTCTGACCTCTCTCTCAAACTCACTCCTCTCTTTCTCTGTCTCGCCGGAGCACCCAAATTCACTTCTTTTGAACTTCAATCTTTTCTCAGTAAGTATCTTTAACAACTTCAACTTTTTTTTTTCAATTTTTTTATAATTTATGTACTGTTATTGTGATTGCTAATTTTTTTGCATTATTGTTCAATTATCAAAGAATCTAAGCTTCAATTTTTCCAAATTTTGTTTTCGGTTTGCTTGTGCAGTTCTTGAGCTTTAATTAGTTAATTTTTTAATAAACTTGAGCTTTAATTGATGATTTATGCCAAGCTTAACTCTTGTGTTAATGTACAGTCTAGTAATTAAACTGATTTTTTAATTTTATTTTTCCGTTTATCTGTGGATAAATTAAAGAGTTGAGAAACTCTGGAAGTGTGCTACTGCATAATGAAAGAACTGAATTGTAAAGCATATTGTTTTGGTATGCTTTTCTTATTGAGTGAAGATATTAACTATCATTTCATGGGTCAACTCCATTGTTAGATGGTATATTGTGTTGATTAATTGAATTCCTATTTCCTTTAATTATTAATTTTTTCTCTATATTGTCAAATTTGGACTATAAAAAATTGCTTTCATACAAATTTTTTGCACTTCTTCGATTAAAGTCCTTGGTAATCCTGGTTAGTGGTGGGCAGTTGAGACTTGAGATTGAGAGTATTTGGTCTCTGCAATTTTTGGGGGGTATGCACTAAAAAAGGGGTAAATGGCGCCGAGCACTGTGTTACTTAAATTAAGCCAACCTCTTCTCTAGGTTGAATAAGTACTTAAACAGGTAAATTAGCCACTAACATAAAATTTGTAGTAAAGAAATTGTAGAGATACTTCCAAATGCTTTTCTTGCACGTTGCAGCAAAATACCAACCTCCTGCCACTAAAACTGCAAGATATGCGATAATAATTGGGCCATATTATGCAAAATAGCTAATACATCATTGTAAACCATTTCAAATAGGGCTGAACAAAGAATATTCAGAATTGACCAAACCAAACTAACTCAATCTGAATCTGCTGGTTTCAAAAGCAACTTGGTTGGTTTCAGTTTAAAAAAAATTGAAAATTACATGTTCAATTTGATTTGGGTTTTATATTTTAACAATGCAGTCATACCAAACTGAACTGCTCTTTTATTTAAATTGAAACATTTATATACTTCCCTTTTGATGTTGATATTATGTGATTGTAAGTCTTCAATAGGGTAAAATACTATATCTTTTAGGGTGTTTTATACTTTAAATTTCTGTACTTCTATTGTAAATATTTATATAATTTTATATTTAACTTAGTATATATAGGTATTTTTCATAGTATCTTATAAAATTTTTGATAAAGGAATGATGGTGAATTGTAAAGGGTATTGCTTGAGCATAATTTTTTTTCTTTGATTAATTTAAAAACTTCCAGTGATATGGTTGTCAAATTCAACAGTTTTGGACTCTAATAAAGCCCAAATCTCTCAAGTCCACCAATCCAAACTGATTTTCAATGGTTGATCGGGTTGAATTTTGAGAATTATATAGTCAGTTGCAACTTTACTTATATATAAACTGATTTGACATGATCAGGTGATTTATGTAATTTTTTTTAAATCTGAAGGATAATTTCAGTAATTTAGAATACAACACAGTTGCTTCTTAGAATTTACTTAAATAGAGGAGGGGGATAAAATCCAAGTGGAGAGTCTTAATAATCCTCCCCCTCCCTTTCTTGTAGTCTATAGAGTGTACTTTGCATTTGAACTAACTAAAGTGTGCACTATGTTTTCTGGTAGTGGATGAACAACCGTCTATAAGCGAGGATGGGGACATGAATCAGATTGTAGAGAGTTCTAATAGTAAAGAGGTAAATACAACTGAAGGAAGTTCTGATATGGAACCATATGTAGGTATGGAGTTTGAATCCGAAGAGGGTGCCAAGGTTTTTTATGATGCATATGCTACACGTTTGGGATTCATCATGCGTGTTGATGCATTTCGACGATCAATGCGTGATGGGAAGGTAGTTTGGCGCCGGCTTGTGTGTAATAAAGAAGGATTTCGCAAGTTGAGGCCTAGAAGAAGTGAAAATAGGAAGCCTCGAGCAATAACAAGAGAAGGATGTAAGGCTATGATAGTGGTAAAGAAAGAGAAAACAGGAAAATGGATTGTAACAAGATTTGTAAAGGAGCATAATCATCCTTTAGTAGCCATACCTTCTAATGGTCGTCGAAGTGTTCTTTTATCTCAAACACCAGTGAGTGCCTTTAGAAGAAAGAAAAAGAGAATGTTCTTTTCAAGTGCTAGCCGCTTTTTTAGATCTTTGTTTATCAAGTTTGCATTTTTTGGTCACCTAATCATTCTTCACTAACATCTATTTGCATATTGTAAATTGATTAGTAGGGTCTAGTTTTTGTCTCATTATTGTTTCAAATGCTGAACCTGAAATATTATTCTTGTTATCTTGATAAAACCTGTATGTGTAACTTTCTTGTTTTTCCTTTGGGATAAGTTAATTTTGTTGACTGTGATATGATATTATCATATGCAGAACTGGGTAAAGTGCATGAGGTTGTTTTCTCTATCTGTATATCAGAGTATTCTCTTTATTCATATTGTTTTTGTGGTCTATTTTAAAAGTTAACACATTTTACCTTTGGGAAATTGTCATGCTAGTTAGAACATGTTGCTTACCTCCTACATGATTACATGTGTGTGATGTTCAGATTCAGACGTGGAATATAAACATTTAGTTGTGTAGTCAAATTTTCTGGGAATATTCTCTCTTGGAGATTAGGTTTTTGTTCAGATGAGTCTTCTTTCCTGAATTGTTTGACTGCTCGCATTGTTTCTTCTTGTCAGTGCATTGTATTAACCATCAAATATAGATTAGTGCTGTGTTCATGCTATTCCAGTGACCAAATTGGTTTGTAACCATGAGTGCAAAATTGAGCAAAAACAACTAGAGGATCAGTACATGGGCTGGCTGAATGAGTGATCTTGCTTCTAGGAGTGCCTACCCAATAGCCAGTTTCTTTTATCATGCTGAAATTATATAGTAACCCCACTTAAAGCGGTGAAAAAGACGAACTGCATTTAGGAAAGGTTTCCCCAGATCCCTACACCAGTTATTGAGGCCAACTGATTAAAGTAGGGTAGTCCAAATTGAATTAGTTGGTGTGTGAAGTAATCTCCTTTTCTGTCATCTCTGAAACATTCTTTTATTCATGTTTGAATTT
Organism: Vernicia montana; assembly: GCA_949750685.1. NCBI lineage: Eukaryota > Viridiplantae > Streptophyta > Magnoliopsida > Malpighiales > Euphorbiaceae > Vernicia > Vernicia montana. Next base: position 8,352 of record CATKHJ010123298.1, on the reverse strand, counting down.
TCTATAATAGGTCTGATGAGACTAAGAATTTTTTTTAGCACTGTTAATTGGGGCAGGATGAGTTAAAGTCAGGTACTATGATTGTCTTCTAGGGGCTGTGCTGGGAAATTTGCAGAGAATGCAGTAAGCTAGAAAGTAGCTATCTTTCTGTGATTGTGCACAGCTGCTGGAAGTTGGATGTTTCTTTGTTTGTAGGCTTTTTCTAGCCTTCTCCTCCTTTACCTTTTTCTTTGTTCTGATTCGTGTTGCATTGCACTGTTGTAGATGATGGTCATGCCTATGTTTAGTCATATAACAATGTGATACTGTGAATGTAGTTTGACATTGTGAATGTAGTTTGACTTTCTGTGCTGGTAGAATGAACTAATTTTCTTCTTGCAAACAGTGAGCATCTGAAAATCTTCTGCACACATTTCATGGTCCATTGATACGACTCTCTACTGAAAAGGTTACACATCTCTAAAGAAATTGAAACTTTAGACTACATCCACATGTATCTGAAATACATTTTTTTTTTATGGCAAGGTGCTCCTTTGGCCAAGGAGTTGTGAATTTTGAGAAGCTGGAGTAGTTCTGGTAATATTAATTGCTTTTAAAATGAGTAGAACCTGAAATTTGTCCTTACTTGGTTCGCTTACCCCTGATGGAAAAATATTGACCGATTAGTGGAATGTTAAATAGAGATTTCTGGGTTTGGGATGCTGATGCTTAACATGATTTTTTTTCAGTATCTGATAATTCTCTGTTGTAGATGCATGGAGAATTACACATTAATTTAGTTGTGAATATCTCTCTCTCCACCAACCTTTGGCCCTGAGGATGATCACATTATTGATTTATTTTGTTCTCCTCTCAGTTATTCTTGAATTAAATGTAGCACATATTTTCTTTATTCTTTCATGTGGAGAAAATTTTTCTGTTTTCTACAATTGTTTTAATGTAATAATATTTATCATTTGGATATTTCTTCTATATTTTGTAGGATGAGAAAGATGTAAAGATTCGGGAATTGACTGCTGAGCTACAACGAGAGCGAAAGCGATCTGCAGCATACCAAGAACAGCTTGATATGGTTCTGAGAGAGATGGAGGAGCATTCCAGTCACCTATCAAGAAATATTGAGGATATAGTGCAAAGTGTGAGAGAAATTGAATCAAAGAGGTAGGCAGTAGCTTCATATAGCTGTTAGCTTGATTAGATATATTGGTTTGTCTGTGTACAACTTTTTTTGAGGTGCTTTTGGGTGTTTCCTGAATCTAGTCTGAACTTGTAGGTTGGGCAGAATTATCCTGTACTTAGCATAAAAATATTTTCATAAAACTAATTGGCATTCTAATCTCATGCTAAAAGTAGTGCGCGTTTTTCTTTTCTTTCTTTTTTTCAAACCTATCTTCTTTTCCATCTTTCTTTTACCACCGAAGGCACATATAGGGCAAGGTTGAAGAGCGATAAAACGTGGCTTTACTTCAGAAAAAATAGAAGGGACGGCATAAGAGCAATCTGTTTATGGAGCGGTTTTGGATTTATAAATTATTAAAATTTTCAAAGGTTTGGCCCACTCGGCCTACGAACAAGTTTCAAGTTGATACCGAATCCATTCTATTTTATAAAATTAAATAAGTCTTGCTTACATTAAAATTATGTTTGGTAAGATATAATGAAACATATAATGGAGTCATCATTACATTATATGTTTCATTACATTATATGATAATGTAAAAATATTTGATGTAATGTAATAACAAATACATCATGTAATTAATTATCCTTAATTTGATGTAGGACTATAATCGAGTCGAGCCGTACTGAGTCAAAATTTAATTTATTCATGTTTGGCTCGATATTTTTTTTTGGAGTTCGAATTTAGATCGAATTTGAAAATCATGTTTAAACTTGACTCGGTTCGTTAATAAATTATAATTCAGCTAAGTTCTAGCTCGAATTCAAATTTGACTCATTTTGAAACTCATTTATAATTTATTAAAATACTCAACTTTTTAAATATTTATTTATAATAAAATAACTATAATAAAAATACTTAAAATTAACATAAAAGCAAAATCATTTAATTATTAAAAAAAAAAATACAATCATAAAATTGAGTATTATATTTATTACAAAGATATTAATTAATAAAAAAAATATTTTTAAAAATTAGAATATTAGATTATATAATAAGGAAATATTAGATTATGTTAATAAAGAGTATATATATTTTAGTCAAATTGAATTACCAAAAAATTTATAGGAGTATTAAAATATATGTTTTGGAGTGTTAAAATTATTAAGTTAATAATAATAATAATCAAGTTGTTCATGAGCCTATTAATCGAGCTGTCTGCTAGCGTGTTCACGAGCTTATAATCGAGATATTCACAAGTTTAATCGAGTCGAGTTTAATTTTGTTCAAACTCAGTTCGTTTATTTATCGAGCCTTAAACTAAGGTTTAAACTTGACTCGTTTATAAAACGAATCAAATGCGAACGAGTTTTTATCAAGCCAAATACCGAGCTGCTTGTGAACAGCTTGACTCATTTACACTCTTAATTTAATGTAATGTTCAATACACAAAAAATATATGTAGTCATAATTACTTACAATATATTTATATTTATTTTATTTTTTATTCTTCTGTCAATATAATTTCAACATTTCCAACCACTCATTACCACTATCATCTGGTAGCTAGTTACTAGATCATGGTGACCGGATTCTGGCGACTAATGATTGGATTCCGGTGATAGGTCATCAAATTCCGGATACCAAATTCCAATCATCATAAATGTTTAAAAAATAATAAATTTAATAATAAATTTTTTAAATAATTTACTTTAACATTTTAGTTTTACACTAATTATTATAAATTAATTAAATATTAAAATAAAAATTATGATTACATTACATGACATATATTTATTTATTGTCAAACATAATAATGAAATAATTATTACATTACATTACATGATTATTACATTACATTACATGATTGATTACATTACATTTTATTACGTTATATCAAATATAGTCTAAATGTATATATCAATTCAATGTGATGAAAATATATAAAGAACAAAGAGAATTTGTATCTTTTTACTGGACTAAAAAAAAAAAAAATAGACATAAAAGATATATTAATTAAAATATCTTATCATTTATTAGTTTAAGTGTGTAAAATAAGAATATGCTTTTGGAGTAGGTAAGAATTTTTCAGCAGGAATTACATTACTATGCATATAAGTAAAGAAATTTGTTCATAGTTTAAGGTAGTAGAGGGAAATTATTTGATACAAACCTTACACTAATGAGAATATGAGATTATATATATATATATATATATATATATATATATATATATATATATATATATATATATATATATTACAAAGGAACTAATAGAAATTATAAACCAGCAAAGGACTTAACTTCTAACTGATATTGAGAAGTACTAACCTTTATACAAAGCACAAACTGGTTCAAGAGGCTATCTAGAACTAAGAAGCAATTATCTTGACATTTTCAAATGGTACTGAATCAGTCAGTACACACTTCCATATACAAACGCACACATTCACACATACATCTATTATATATGTTGTTTTCGTTCATGAGGATTGATGAAGCGTTGTTTTAGTTCATCAAGAAGAACAATTCCACATAGTGATTCAATCGCACGGTAAGCATATCGGCTGCCACAAGACAGTTTTCCCACCTTTATCTGGATGACATTAATCATGGAAAGTGCCAAAAACACAATCCCAACAATGGATGCTACTGTTGATAAGCAGAGCATAATGCCTTGTACCCTCTTATAACCCTGCTCCATGAGTTTTTCCTTTTGGTAAATATTAATATAAACCTTGACTGTCTTGGCTGCCAAACTTGATAGGAAACAAGCGAATGATATAACTTCAAACAGGATGAGCATCATTGCCATGCCTGGATTTGCATCACACTCAGGTCGATTCGCAAGGCTATGTTGGTCTGGAGAGGAAAGAGACAAGCCAACGAACACTGCTATTGTAAACAACGAGTTGACGTTCACCAGGTCATCTAGTGCTTTTTCATGGACTTTTATGCTGTCAATCTCTTTCGGTTCTGTAGCATGGTTCTGTTCTTTATCTGCTGGGCTCCTGGAAGAAACAGAAGAGAAATGTTAGATTTATGCATATGTCATGCCAGAAGCATATTTATTATAGAAAAATTCCAAGGAAGAGACTCCGCCATGATTCTTCTTTTTGCAGCACTTATGTCCGTTGCAAGTAGCTTAAGACTTCGCCTATGGGTTTAGAAGGATTACTTTGTCCATATGTATATATATATGGTTTATTTGGCATTATTATTTGAGCTACTTTAAAAAATAATATTAGGCTAAAAATGTCACAGCCCAACTTCACAACTGTGACGGTCCTAGAACATGAATAGTCATAAGGCCATCGAAAATTCGTAGAATTCTACTAAACATACGATTCTCATGGCATTATAACAACTAATGTCGCACACACATCTCCAAGATCAGGACCTGAACAATTTCATATATATATATATATATATATATATATATATATATATATATATATCATCCACTTACATATACTCATAAGCTCATAAGTCTCATATCAATACAAAATAATAAGTCATCATATGTTGCCCTTAGGCAAAAAGAATATCCCTCTCAACACTCATAGAGTACTAAAGTATACTTCAATTATATTTAATAAATGGAGAAATTATATTGATCAAAATGGTTCTTTAGGGAGAAAGATATTTGAAGAATCGAGCTGATAAACTTCTAATCTCCTAAAAAAATGAAATCACTAATGAGATAAAGCAGTGAGTAAAAAATATATTATCATACTTGTGAGGCTAGGTATTACAACGCTAGCTCACAAAGATGGTATTGGTTCATCAAATAACTTATAATTAGTTACTTGGGTTCATGTGGCTTATAAGATTCAAATGTCAAATATATATACAAGAATGGATATGTATATAATTCATGAAAGAAATATGATTCATAATACATGGAAATAGAAATTGTCCACATGAAAGATTAAGAAGTAGAGGCATTTTATTAGTATTCTCCCCACATGAAAATAAGAGTAGATGCTAGGTTAGCATTGGAACATCCCAGGCATTCCTTGGTTGCCAGATATTTGAAGATAATTTGGAATTAAGTTAGATAGAGGAATTGAGGAAGAAAATAGAAGGAAAATGTTCAAAATCTTAAATTAAGCACGAGTTTGGAAATCGATATATTAAGTGTGAAACTGACGGACTCCGACTCCGCAATTTTTTTTTCATCGATATTGATTCAAGGGAAATTCATGGAAATATTATTAAATAGGATATTGGAACCCTAAAGATAGTATTAAAAATATTAATAGATAGTAATAACATGGTTTATAACATAAAGAGATAGAAAATAGGAAGTTAGGAACCAAAGTCATAAAAAGGATACGGGTTTGGAAATCAAGACTTTTAGAGTGAATTGAAAAATTCCAACCCCAGAATAGATTTTTATATTTTATTTGGATAATTTAGGCAAATATGAGGATGTTAGAAGTGAAGAAACTCGAAAATGAAGTTGAAGTTAAGTATAAAAAATATCTAAGTAAAATCGGTACGCTACGCGCATAATCGATGAATTTCGATTTTCGAAATTTTAGAAAATTCTAGCCTAGGAAAGATTGATGGAGAAATGAGTAAAAGTAATATTAAAAATCTAAATTAATGATTAAAAATAATATTAGACAATAATAGAGTAATTAATGATTAAAAATGACAATATGGTAAAAATTAAGAAATGATAACATCATAAGTTGACTATTTATCACCCAAATAAAAAAAAAAAGAAAAGAAAAATAGCCAGAAAATCTGCTGGAAAAGTGGAGGATATGGATTGGTCCAAAATTTCATGTGAATTAAATAAAAGAAAAAGAAAAGAAAAATATAAATAGGTGAAGATGAGAAGATAAGCTCATCTTCTTTATTTCCCAAAAAAATTTACTAAGGAAAGGAGAAAGAAGGGAGAGTGAGCAGCCAAAGGAAAGAAGAAAAATGTGAAGAGGAGGGAAAGAAAAAGAAAAAAAAATTCAAAGGACAACTCAAACCTAGCTCATCTAAGGTAAGAATCATATTATACTTACTAATCTTGAGCTTATTGTGATTGTGTTGTATTTTGTTGGTTTGTTTTTTGGTTGATGATGGATTGGGTTAGAAAAGAGGAGTAAATGAAGAATAGGAGTAGATTAAGGAAGAAAATGTTCATTTGGAGGTGTATTAGCAAGGAAATTTGGTGGAAGTGTGAAAGGAGGAAGATGGCTAGGGTTTGGTGAGAAGGCCAAACTGCTGGAACTTGAGGCTCCATTTGAAGAATGATAGAGCTCGAATTTTACCATGGACAAAACATAAAATTTGAATCTTAGAATGTGAATTTGATGACTGGAAAAGGTCTTGATTTAATTCTTAACACGTTAGGATTTATGGGAATGGAAGTGAGACTGCCCTACATGCAGGTCAAACTATAGTGCTGGAAATTGGGAGAGGCAATTGGACCTCTTAAAGCACTAATTTGGAAAAGGAAAAACCATCAAAGTTGTAATCTGATGTTTTTATTTTATTTATCTAAAAGGAAGTTTAAGTCAATTATTGATAATTTTGGAGATATTGGAGGGATAATAGAACTGCCTATTTGCAAACTACCCTAAGATTTCAGGAAGTTGGAGGCTAGATTTGAGTATCCTAGGATGAGAATTTGGAAATGACTAAAACATAATAAATAAATATTCATATGACATCTAACATCTATAAAAATTTTAGATAAATAATCCAAGTAGGTTAGGAGATATAGGGAGACGAAGTGGCTGTTACAGGGTGCTCCTACTAATAGAAATTCTGACATTCAACCTCAAATTTAAGGGTCTTGTGGATAGAATTAGCTCAAGGTCAAAACTAATAAATTGTTCCACCTTAAGTATAGTTTCACCCTGAAAGAATTACATCAATTGGAGTTTTTTAGATTGAGATATGCTAAAAACAGTATGCAGAGCTCAGAGAACCTAGGCAACAGAATCAGGGCAAGGTTTGGAAAGTCACCCTAGAAGCTACAAAAGTTAAAATGGGTTGAATTTTGGATATGTTGGAGATAAAGGTGTTAATATTTCAATTTCTTTGGAATTAGGACAATTGGGATGGTATATCTCAAGTTATGGTAGTAAAAAGGGGATTGACTAGATTACAATCAATAAATCGATTCTTTAATTTTTATGTTGTAATGAATTTTTTTATAGGAATTTAAACCTAATACATGTGCATATTATGTGTGGAAGGCTAGAAGACCAAATTGGAGTAGAAAATTTCAAAAGGAAAGAGAATCCAAATATTGAATGATATAAAATTATTAAATGAAGCAATTGGAAAGGTGAGTACATACTAAACTGTTATGCATCTTACTTTACATCGTTTCCATTGTATCCTCAACTTTAATTGTTCTTTGATTATCCATGATGAACCATATTTACCATTCATTGAAATCCAACCCTAATCACATTGATAAACAATTGTACTCGATACTTGTTGAATATTATTAAATTGAATACCTAATTTTGCCAATTGTACAATGTTGACGTACCAAATGGATATAGATGAATTATGTTGCCACAGCAGAAATTCCCTTTTTTTCTGGTGAGGGGATCACTGGACTTTGTGCATAGTGAATTTGAACCTTGCCAGGAGGTATTTGAACACCCTAGCCACAAGGTCTAGCTAACCTTGTGCCTTAATATGTAATATGAAATATGTGGGCCTCGCAGTACTACATTACATGAGATATGTGAATTTATTCATAATAAATTGATTATAATTTCTTATAATACCCTGAATATTCGTGTATAAGTTCCAATAAATGACATGTGTATATTGAGTAGCATGATTAAGTATTGATTTCTTTATTGCATTTGAAATTGAACTAGTGGAAAGTGGGTTCCACTTCCTACTATACCCAAGTCCCTTATGTTTTGCCTAGGTTCATTGAACCTAGAAACAATACCTTTATTTTCATTTCATCTCTCTCTCATCTTTTCTCTCAAGCTCTCAAGAAAGAAAATCTCTCATTCTTCTTCATTTCTTCTTCTTTCTCCATTTGTTAAAGATTGAATCTCCATTAGTGAAAACAAGCTTCAAAGGTAAGGATCTAAATTATTTTCTTCATGTAAATCTTAAATTGTATGTTGATTGATTTGGGTTTTCTTCTTCTTTTTCATTGATTTACCCAAATGGGTTTCTTAAAAGGAGATTTCTTTGAGGAAGATGACATTAGATGATGATTTGTAGACTTGAATTAAGAAGTATTG
>CATKHJ010123169.1:0-17361 GCA_949750685.1 Vernicia montana | reverse complement strand
AGAACTTAAAAGAAAGGGAAATAAAGAAAGGGAGAACATGCAAAAGGGGAATAATAATAAAGCAAAGAAACTAAACTAAAAGAAAACTAGCAATAAAGAAACTAAGCTAAAAGAAAACTAAAAGCAAACAAAAGTAAGCAAAGAAAGCAAAACAAACTTCAAAACAAATAAATAAATAAATGAAAAAGGAAGAAAATAAATACCTTTTGATGACGAAGCTTCGAGACATATGGACGGAGCGGGCGACCGGATCGCAATTCCACCTTGACTTGACTCGGCGAAACCAAAGCCTCCTAATGGCTACTCGGACGGCTCTTAGGACTCCCTCGAACTGGCTTGAGAGAACCCACAGACAACCACCCAACAAGAACAAAATTTTGAACTAAAAGGCAGCTCTTTTCGAACCAAGCCTTTAAAAAAGCTAGCTTTTAACCAATTAGGTTTGATTTAGCTAGTTTTGTGTGTTAAGTTGTGTAGAATGAGTTGGGGGGGGGGGGTAGTTTATATAGGAATAGCAGCTAGGGAAGTTTTTATGTTTTTCCAATGTGGGATTTAGCATTCTGAAGCTTGAAACCGCACACAGGCCTTCTGGAACCACATACAGGCCAATCTAGACCGTACAGAAGAAGATGGACCGCACAGAGCAAAGGGAATCGCATAGCCCTATTTTGGGACCGCAAGGGCCTGTGCGGTTCTGCACAGCCCTGTGCGAAACTACACAGGGCATGTGCGATCCCTGGAGGGCCCTGTGCGGTCCTCCAGGTCAGACGGGGCCGGTTCGTCAGATTTTTTGACCCTTTCTTGCCCATTTCAGTTTCTGAGGCTTAATCATCTGTTCGAGGGTTCAGACGGTGCAAAATTTAGGGTTCACAAGGGGATGATGATACCAGTGTAGAAGGAGTCAAAGAGGAAGGGGCCTTCTCGTACAAATGTATTGGAGGTTTTTTCTCACAATTCTAGAGCTGCTGAAAAATTGGGGGATCTAGAGAAGCAGCTAGATGATATTACTAACGACGAAGCCTTCGATGTTAGATTGGATTCGCTAGTTAAGGAACTGGACTTACTAGAACCTGTAACGGGTATGGCTGAAAATCCTGCTACTCTCCCATCCCTATCATCTTTAAAATTAAAAACCCCTGGTCAATTTGATCATTGGATTCTCGAGAGTAATAAATTGAAGTGGTCGAAGAGTGTCAGAGTTGGAAGACCTCCCACTACTTCAAAAATAATATCATGGGATTAGTATACGGCGAAGAGGATCTCTTCACCTGATTTACTTACACTTCGTCAACTTTATCCCTCTCCTGTAAGGGAACCGGTTGAAGAGGAGCAGCTAGCCTTAGAAGGCAATTTAATTTTTCTCACTTTTATTAGGTCTTCACATTTATATTAGGGTTACTAATACTTTTTACTCATCTTTGCAGATCTAGCGGAGCCAGTTATCGCTCCTATTTCCTCAGAGCCTCCGCCAACTCCATCATTTCCTTATTTGGAGATAATGGTTGAGTTGACAGTTGCTCCAGGGTCTAATTTAGAGAACTAGGCTACAGCAACAAAGACAACTTCTCCTCCCACTAGGCTTCCTAAAAAGAAATTGACAATTAAAGAATTCTTGGCTAGGAGGAAGAAGAAGGCAGCTTCGCCAACTTCAACTTCAACAACCCCTTCTAGGTCTTCTGAGCCTCCGTTTAAAAGGCAGAGAGTTGAGGAGCTGATTGACACTGTAAAAAGGGATCTTCCTACAACTGAGGGGAGTGAAGGTTCCACTAGGAATGACCTTCCCTCTTCTGAGGAGGTGACTATTAGAGCTTCATTGCCAGTGGTTTTGGCAATGCCTCTATCTTTTCTTCGGCCCGCTCCCACTCCTCTGTTGAAATCTGCTGCGGAGGCCTTGGCAAAGTAAGTGAAAGTATTTGAGGGGGTATGTATAAATATCTCTATCTTATTTTCTTGATTTTCCATCCTTTGAGTCCATCTAACCAGTAACTTTTATTTATCTTTGTAAATAACAGGTGGTTTCAGATTCTAGAAAACTCCGCACTCAGCTAGGTCTCCTGGAAAGCCATTATGATGCTGCCAAGAAAGCTGTAGAAGAGAGGCAAAAATCCTGCCTAAAGTTGGAAGCGGAGCTGCATGCTGCAAGATTGGCATTGGAGGAGGAGAAGCGAAAGGGTGCTTCTCTAGGGAAGGAGAGAGCCAATATGGAGGCTTAGCTTAAAACAAATGGCAAAGCCTGTGAAAAAGCTGAAGCTGAAGTGGAGGCGCTTCGATTTGCCCTAGGTGAGAGGGACTTATCCTTGGTGAATAAGGATAAAATAATTGCGAAAAAGGACAAGTCTACTATTGACCTTGCTGCGAAACTAGAGGAATTGAGGAAGTACAATGAGGAGCTCGCCAAAGAGGTGGAGGAGATTCCTGCTCTTCACCAGGATCTCGACAAAGTGCTAAGGGAGCTCCGAGTGTCTACTTATTCTTATAAGTAGGCGTCAAAGAGGGTTCAAGTTGCTAAGGAGCAACAGAGGCAAGCTGAAGAGGCTAGAAAGTAAGCCATAAGGGACTTTCTAGATTCTGAAAGCTTCAATGAAATCATCACCTACCACTCCTACAAGGCTGCTGCGCAGTATTATAATAGCACTCTCTATGAAGTAGTAATCTTTTTTCTAGGCGTTTTGCAAAAAGTGCCTGAGAAGGAGATTGACGACGAGCCTCTTATTCCTGACTTCTCCGCATTTAATGAAGGTACTACTAAAGGAGGAGAAGATGTGCCTGAACCAAAAGACTTCCCTGCTTGGGATAAGGAAATATTTGGGGCCTCTTCTCCTTCTTCGGAGTTGGAAGACGATAATGAACGTGGTGACGAAGGTGAAACTCCTATAGTAGAGCATATTCCTACTGTCTCTTTAGTTGATCCTACTCCTTCTTTGACTGAGCCAGATACTTCGACGGTTTTTGTAAACCCTAATACAGATCTTCCTCCAGTCGATCCTCCTCCAACTGAGAGCTGATTTTATTTTTTCTCTCTTTTTTTTTTTATACATGTAATATAATACAATTGTTGTACTGCTCAGATTTACATGAAATAAAAATGAATATACTTATTCTTTGTCTACTTTGTAAAATCTTTATATTTATGATTAATAACATAGTTGCTTGAATGAATGTTGAATTTTCAACTTCCACTCTTTTTGCATTTGTTTATGTAGACTTTATTCTTCTTTCAGGCTCTTCGCCTAAGTAGTTCACCATTTAAGTGAACATTGTTTTCTCTTAGGATTTTATTGTTGCTTTCTTCGTCTGGATTCACCAATCTTTCTCGCTTAAAGCCTTGCTAGATCTTTCTTGCTTGGATTCACACAGTCTTTCACCTAGATTCACCAGGACTATCGCCTGGATTCACCAAGACTTTCGCCTAGATTCACCAGGTCTTTCACCTAGATTCACTAGGACTTTCGCCTGGATTCACCAAGTCATTTGCCTAGATTCACTAGGACTTTCGCCTAGATTCACCAGGTCTTTCGCCTGGATTCACCAGGACTTTCACCTAGATTCACCAGGTCTTTATCCTATTGGGCTTTCACTTAGACTCAGTTTGGCATTTTCCCTTTCTTATAAGGGGCCTCGTCAGTCTTTTAAGCTAGTCTTAATAAGTTATTTTTTCCTTTATGGAGAGCATTGCATTCCACAGTCTCCAAGTAATTTGCATTAAATCATTCAATTAAGAAGACTCAGATAACCTTGTGAAAATTGCGTCTCTTATTGACATTTATTGATAGTACATATTTAGGTGTTGAATGTTCTAAGTATGAGGAACTTTGCTACCTTCTATGGCTACAAGTTTATATGTACCTAGGCCTATGACCTTTTGAACTCTGAATGGTCCTTCCCAGGTTAGTGCTAACTTGCCTATACCTTTGCGTTTCCCTGTGGCCTCAAGGAATCTCATGACCAAATCCTCTTTTATAAATACTCGGCACTTAATCTTTTTGTTAAAGTAATTGATGGCCTGTTGTTTGTAAGCTGCCACTCGGTTGCTTGTTATTTCTCTGAGCTCTTCAAGAAGATCCAAGTCTATTCTCCTGGCTTGACCATTTTTTTTTCTCCACAGTAATTAATCCTGCCACTACGTAGACCTATATCAACAGGGATAACTGCTTCTGTTTCATAGGTGAAACTGAAAGGTGTTTTGCCAGTCAGCTGTCTTGGAGTTGTTCTGTATGCCTATAACACATGATGTAGTTCATCTGCTCAGCTTCGGTCGCATCCATCCAGTCTTTACTTTAGCCCTTGTAGGATTGTTCGATTAGTCACTTCTGTCTGGCCATTTGTTTGTGGATGGGCGACAGACGAGAAGTTTTACTTGATGTGGAGTCCTGAACAGAAGGCTCGCACTTTAGCATTGTCAAACTGTTTCCCCTTGTCATTGATGAGCTAGTATGGAATGCCGAACCTGCACACAACATTTCTCCATAAAAAGTTAATAACTTTATCGGTGGTGATGGTGGCTAGTGGTTCTGCTTCAACCCATTTGAAAAAATATTCCACTACTACCAGTAAGAACTTCCTCTGCTCTGAAGCAATTGGAAATGGTCCTACTATATCCATCCCTCACTTAGCAAAAGGCCAGGCACTAGATATAGGCATTTGATTTATTGCTGAAACACGTTTTCCACTATCAAACTTCTGGCATGAGGGTCATTTTTTGACAAAGGCCATTGCTTCGCTCTTCATCCTTAGCCAGTAGTATCCTTGTCTGATTACCTTTGCTACCAATATCTTTCCCCAAATGTGCATTCCACAGGAGCTTTCATGTATCTTTTTAAGGGCGTATTCAGTTTCACTTGGTCTCAAACATTTTATCCAAGGAAGGGAATATGCCTGCTTGTAAAGGACTCTGTTGTGTAAGGATAAGTGGGCACTTCGATGCTTGACTTTCTTGGCTTCTCTCACATCTTCAAGTAGTTCGCCCTTCTCCAAAAAGGTTTTGATTGGAACTAACCAGTATGGTTCTTCATCTACTTCCATTACCTCAGTTCCTTCCTGAATATTAGGGAAAGCTAGAGTTCTCATGAATATCCTTTGAGGTAGTTCGAATGGATGAGTAACTTTAAGTTTACTGAGACTATCAGCTCTACAATTTTCTCCCCTTAGGATTTTCTGAAACTGCAGCTTCACTCCTCTATCTTTCATCTTTTGGATTATGGCCTTCTTTTTTTACAGATATTTGGCTATGTTTTCCTTTTTGGCTTTGAATTCTCCCTTTATTTGCCCTACCACAAGTTGGGAGTCGATGTAGACTGTCAATTCCTCCAGGCAAAGGCAATCTGAAAAAAGCAATCCCTGGATCATTGCTTCGTACTCAGTAACATTGTTAGTGGATTCAAAGTCTAGTCCTAAGGCGTATTCCAGTAAGAACCATTGAGTACTCTTCATCACAATACCAGTACCACTACCTTCTTTGTTGCTGGCTCCATCTACAAATAGTTCCTAACTCATCTTAGATATTGGTGATGGTTGCTTCGGTTGAGATGTCTTCTCAGGATTCTTCTCTTCAAGTGTCTGCTCAGGGTCAAAGGAACATTCAAAAATTAAATCTGCTAAGGCTTGAGCTTTAATTGATGATCTTGATTTGTATTGCAACCCATGCTACCCAAGCTCTATTGACCAGCAAAGCATTCTCCCAGATGTTTTTGGCTTGTGTAAAACTCTTTGCAAGGGTTGGTCTGTCACCACTGCTCCCTGATGGGCTTGCAGATATACTTTATATTTTCTAACGGAGAGGAGTAAAGCATATGCGAGCTTTTCTATAGACAGATAATTTAGCTCCGCTCCTTGAAGGACTTTGCTGAAGTAGTAAATAGGTTTCTGCACTGACCCTTCTTCCCTGATCAACACTGAACTAATTGCATTAATGGAGGCAGAAAAATAGATTAAACCTTCTTTGCCCGGCAAAGGTCTGCTTAAGATTTGTTCTGAACTTAAAAAGGCTTTCAACTCTTTGAATGCAATTTGGAACTCTTTTGTCCATTCGAAGGTTGAGAATTTTCTCAGTTTTTTTGAAGAAAGGAAGGCATTTCTCAGCTGACTTGAACATAAACCTGTTAAAAGAAGCTATTCTCCCTGCTAATCTCTGCACCTCCTTGACATTCCTAGGAGCTGCCATATCCAAGATAGCTTTTACTTTGTCTGGATTTGGTTCTATTCCTTTCTCACTATCCATATACCCAAGAAATTTACCTCCTTGTATAAAGAAAGCGCACTTCTTGAGATTGAGCTTCATCCCATATGCGTTCATCACATTTAGTACTTTAGCCAAATCACGGAGATGATCTTTGAAAGTCTTACTCTTTACTATCTTTTCATCCATATACGCCTCAAGATTCTTGCCCAATTGATCTTTGAACATCTTGTTAACAAGGCGCTAATATGTAGTTCCAGCATTTTTCAAGCCGAAGGGCATTGAAACATAGCAGTAGATACCCTTCTCTATTTTGAATGAGGTCTTCTCCTCATCATCTGAGTGTATTTTGATCTGGTGGTATCCTTGCTTTGCATCAAAAGAAGATAGGAAACCATACCCTGCTGTAGTGTCTACCAGTTTGTCTATTATAGGTAAAGGGAAAGAATCCTTGGGACATGCTTTATTCAAGTCTGTGAAGTCCACACACATTATGTAGGATCTATTTGCTTTCTTCACCAGTACCACATTTGCTAACCAGTCTAGGTACTGGACTTCTCTTATGAATCCTGCCTTCATTAATTTATCTACTTTCTGATCAATCATTACTTGTCGCTTTGGATCAAAGCATTTTTTCTTTTTGTTTGACCAAGCAAAAAGAAATTACATTCAACTGGTGAGTCATTACCTCAGGGTTTACTCCCCCTATCTCTACCGAAGACCAAGCAAAACTAAGAACATTTTCCATAAAAAACTGATGGGCTTGACATTTTTTATTTTCTTCCAAAGAGGAATTAATTAACAAGAATTTTTCTGGTCCTTATTTCACCAGAAATCTCTCCAGCTTTTCGACTAGCTCAGTTTGCTGTTCTGGGATATAGGTGGCTACTTCCATCACTGCTACCTCTTCAACTTACACCATAGCCAAACTTTTCTTTGCTTTCTTACTATCTTGCTTGGATTCGCTCCGTTCCTGTGTCCCATACACACAGAACTCGCTTCCCCCTGGCTTGGGAATAGTCATTCTCAAATGCCTTACATTGGTAGAGGCATTAATCTCAAACAATAGCGGTCTACCAAGCAGGGCATTGTAAGAAAACTGCACTCTGATTACCACAAACGTGGCCATTACTGTTACACTATCAAGAGCGGTTCTAATGGTGAATGGCAGCTTCGCCACTCTTGCAGATGGGACTTCTGTTCCGTCCAGAGTGCGAACTGGATTCCCTATTTCTTCTAGATTACTCTCTTTGAACCCCATCTTAGCATAAGCCTCAGCTGTCAGCAGGTTAACTGAGCTTTCGTCATCAACTAGGATCTGTTTTACTATGTAGTTAGCAATAACAGCTTGAATGATAATAGGGTCTACATGTGGAGTGCGAAGGATACTCCCATCAGGTCTTTCTGTATTGACCTTCAACCCGTTGCAGTATACATATTCAGGCTCTTATCTTTTTCTCACCAAGGCCTTTGCCTTATTATTGCTAACTGTAGCTTCGTCTGGCCCTTCAGTTATGCAGTGAATGATATCTGCCGATCCATCATTCACTGCCTGTTTTTCTCTATCTTCGCTGGGTCATGCTTTGTCTCCGCCATTCCTCCTCACAAATTTGCCCAAGTACCCTTGACTTATCAGCCTTTCGATCTCCTCAAATAGCTGTCTACAATCATTAGTATTGTGTCCGTGAGTATTGTGAAAGAGGCAGAACTTACTCTTATCCCTTTTGTTTGGCGGAGCGTTCATGAGCGTAGGTCGAGCCCAAATGTTCTGATCTTTGAACATAGCGAACACTTCTGTTGGACTTATGTTTAAAGGTGTGAACTTGCTCACATCAAAGGCAGGAGCTCTGTTTGTTTAGCTCCGACCGCCTTTTCTCCTACCTGATGGCCTGTTTTCACCTCCTACTGTTTCTTTTTGCTAACCCTATTTTGATTTTATCACTTCTTTGGGAAGTACTTTGACTTATGTCTTTCTTCGCTTTGAAAACTAGCTGAAGGCAAGTGCATCATCCTACCAAATATATTTATGAGCTATGCCCACTGCATCCTTCAAAGTTTAAGGAGCATGTTTGTATAATGCTTTGAAATAATTAGTATGGGAAGTTCCATTTTGCAATGCTTTGACGGCTCTAGTTTGATTGAGCTAAGTAACCTTAAGAGCTTCCTTGTTAAATCAAGCCATATAATCCCTCAATGGCTCATTCTCTATTTGTGTTACGGATTCTAGATTTTGTGTCCTTCTCTCCACTGGAATGCTCGAGGCAAAATGATGCATGAAGGCAATAGCCAATTGGCCAAAAGAGTTAATACTCTCTTCTTCCAATGAGTCGAACCATCTGGTTACGGCTCCCTCCAAGGAACTTCTAAAAGCTCAACACAGTGCTTCATCACTCATTATTTGGAGTTCAATGGCGTGCTTGTAATCCATGATGTGGACTCTTGGGTCTGCTTCGCCATTATACTTTTTCAGCGAAGGTGGTTTAAATTTACTGGGCATACGATATTCACTAATGGATTTGACAAAATGAGATTTGAGGGATAGTTTCAAACTTTTATCTATCCCCTTCTGATTTCCATCTTTATTGAGCTCTTCCAAGAACTTGTTTATCTTATTTCTCATCTCCACATCTTCTCCTTTGCTTGTTGCCTCTTGTCCACCCTGGTCCCCTCTATGTGAAGAAGAACCAGAGTCGAATTTATCACTTCTATGTCCTCTTCTTCTTGAGTGTCTTTCAAGATCATCTTTTTCTCTTGATCCACCCCTCTTTTTATCGTTTCTTCTACTGCTTCGCTCTACATCATTTTTGACGTAGGTGTCAATCTTCTCTATTATGTCCTCTTCTACCATGTCCATGCACACGTTCCCTCCTAGGTGGAGGTACTTCGACATCCTCTTCTTCCTCTATAGGCAGGTCTCCTTTCTCTGCACGTACTATTTCTTATCTCACTCTTTCTCCTGCTCTTACCACTGCTTGATTTTATGTTAATATGGGATCTCTCCCGGTCTGGTCCTCAAAAGTCAGCTGTCGTGTTATCTCCCTCTTGACTGTTTCAGGGACAATACTTATAGTCTGACCTAGAAGTGTTTGTTGTTACTGCTGAGCAACCTAGATGGCAGAGGTGAGGACATTTAAAAGTTATAGTGTGGGGGTGAGATCAGGGTTGGAGGCAATATGAGGAGTAGTACTAGGACTTGAAGGGGTCTATTGAGCAATTAATGTACTCAGGGATTGTAGGGAGGCATTTAGGTTGATGGTTGGAGGAGTATGAGTGTTTATAGGCGGAGGGGGTGATTGTTGAGAACAAGTAGGGCTTGGAGAAATGTTTGTACCGGAGCGAGTCATTATTTTTCTGTATCAAAAAAGAGATCAACCAACGTTTTCCACAGACGGCTCCATTTTGATGAGAGTTAAATCAAACAGTATAGTTTGAGCTGGATCTCAGTTGTTGGGCATTGACCGAAATATCTTGCAAAGATAAACTAAAGTCAAGAGGGTCATACCTTATGTCTAGCGAAGAACCTCCGACGATTAAGTCAATTTAGGTTTAAAGCTTTTTATGCAAGAAAAGAGATGAGAAATATGCAAATTTCAATCTACCTTTTTCTGCGGTTCACCTCTTCCTTTTTATATGTCGTTGGTCCCTTAGGTTTTAAGGGGCAATTGAGGAAAAATAAGGAATATCTCTTGATTGATGGGGTTGGTACATAGGCTCTGAAAGATAAGGTCTGGACCTGTCTCTTGTTAAGTAGTAGGTAGTCGGTGTGTAAGTAGGCGTAGGTGCGCCGCATAAGCACGACTTTCTTCTAACAAAAGTAGGGTGACGTTTGTACTTTGTGACCTCAGCTTCCTTTAGGAAGCTTGTTGAACAAGCTTCATTATTGTGATGTAGGGCGAAGAACCTTAGAGAAGGGCGAAGAGTTGTCTTCGCCTGGTGTCTCGGGGACTGATCCCTTGGGTTTTGCCCTTTATGGGCCTTACCTTGGCTCTTTAACCTTTCCCTGCCGACTGTGGTCTGGAGTCATAGTGGGCTTATATAACCTTTGAGCCCATTTATTTGATGGAGTATTTTTATCCCTCATCATATATATATATATATATATATATATATATATATATAACATTAATATCAATAATTTAATAGAGGTATTTTTAATTTATGCATGCTTATTCCTAATTCTAAACTTAACTTATATTTTCCAGAGTTTCTTGTTTGAATTCATCTTTCATTATAAGATTATTAGAAATCCCATAATCATTTATTTGTGTTCTTATAATTATCATAAGAAACCTAAATTTACCATTTTATAAATCTTATTTTGAATTCCAACTATACTTGATTGCCCATTCCCCTGTGTTTTACTCATTCTCTTTTTTTTTTTTTTTTAACTATTCTCTTTAATAATATAATCATTGTAATTAACATTTTATTCTTCTCGATAACTCAATTGAAGGGTAAATAACTTCAAGGATCACTAAACTTTGAGCATTTTTTCAATTTGGTTACTAACTATTTTTTCCTTGCAGATGAATCACTAACCTTTCAAATAAAATTCAATCATGGTCACTTGCCAAAATTGAAGGTAAATTCTGGCTAACGTGTCCATCCACGTCAGCAAGTTGAACAAGTCAGTGTGACACATCACCAGTTGTAGCCACGTCATATACGAAGTTAAATAGCTCCAGAAGTCACTAAACTTTAGACATTTTTTCAATTTGATCACTAACCAATTTTTACAATTATTTAAAAATATTATCTTCAATTGAAACATCCCATTTGTGAATATAATTTCAATATGAATCAATCAAAAATTTATTATAAAGCCATTCATCTCTAATAAAAAAAAGAAAATTAAAAGGTGGCCTAGATAAGTAAGGATACACACTCACTAAGTACCTAATTATTTATAAAGAAATATCTCTACATATATTTTTTTATGAATTGTGTATCTCATGAAACTAAAAGCAGAAGTCCCCTTTTTGATGTGGGGTACATCATACAGTGTACACACTTTACTCAGTGGATAAGGTATAATGTCTGGACTCTAGCTAGGAAGAGTAATGCTCCTAGCAGTGCAACTTGGCCCGTCTTGCATAGTTGTAGTTGTATATGTGGCATTGCTTCATAAGAAGAGCCCCTACCACTAGTTGATTACTTAATTATCGGTGAGTTTGCAATAAAATAAATGCCTTCACCTACTTGACAGTGATTTCTGCTAAATCAAAATTGTTAATCAAATAATTGATATAGATGATGCCATTAAACTTAATTCATTTTTCTTAATCTCAAATGATCCTAGTTTAACATATATATTCTCAGTTGATATAATTATGAATCATGAGCCATCCTTGTGAGCCGACTTTGAAATACCAAGCCTCACAAGTATTGTAGTATATTTTTGATTCACTGAGTTTTACTCACTAGTTGTTGATTTTTTTTTCTAGGAAATTAGATGGTTGGCAAGTAGAAGCTCAAGTAATCTTTTCACTTGAAGCTTGTTGTGAAGTCAAGTAAAACTCATTTTGGATAGTATGTATATAATGTTCATATGTAAAATATAATTGGTTCTATCTAGATGTTCCATGTGTATTAAGGGCTGTAGAATGCTAGGTGAACAACTTAATTATGTCTATGTTATATAATGCTAATAAAAGAATATATGAGTATGGTTTATGTGTTTGTGAGATGTTGAATAATGGGAAACTTGAATTTGGTTATGAAGTTGAGGTAATAAGGAGAAATATTTGAAGTGTTTTATGTGCAGGTTGAGATCTTAGGTAAGGTGTGCAATTGTAGCCGTTATGCTGCCAGCTTTATGTTTGATTGATAGTAGTTGTGGGTTCTACAGGTTTTTGGTGGCTCTAGGCCTACCCATGCCCTAGGACCATCATATCCCAAAGGTGGGATGTGACATATATGAGTCAAGTAAGTTGACATTTCTATTTGCTTTCTTTGTTAAAAACAATGAATTGTTGGATTTTGCTTTTCATAATAAGATTAATTCATGAATGTGTTTTCTGGATTATCTTTGGTTGTGTTTTCAAGTTCAATTTGATTATAGCTGCGACCGGGGGCATGGTATTACATCTGATGGGAGAGCGAGAAAAACAAAACAAAAAAAAGAAAGAAAAAGAAACGAAAGAATGTTAAAAAAAAAAAAAAAAAAAAAAAAAAAAAGAGGGATGTTGGAATACCCCACCCTTGCCCCTCGAGTCCTATACCACGTCAAATGGAACACCTTTGAAATATCCTTAGCAAAAGAAGGCCAACTACCCTTGGTTAAAAAGACGAAGAATCAATTGATGTGGCAGTATCCAAATAGGATCAAACCTTTGTAAAGTCAGAAACCTAGACTTGAAAATCATATAAGGCAGATATCCTTCTTTTCTTGAAAACCCAAAAACCAAAGACAAAGAGGAATTAATTCCTTATTCCCTAAGAGCCTAGCCATCAAGAAACAAAGTGCCAATTGAACCAAAAGTGTTTCAAACACCTTCTTTGCTTAGGAAAAAACTAAGATGAAACCAAAAGTTCATCACCCAAAGTAGTTGAACTCCCTAGGGGCAAAGCATTTGCTAAGCAACATCTCTTCAAAAGAAAAGAAGAAAAAGAAAGAATGAGAAGAATAGCTCCGCTAGGTATTCCCCCCAATTGTTACCTATGCAAAAATTAGGGATATGAGTGAAAATAATTAGTTGAAAAACCTGAATGGGCCAGTTAATGACATATGTAATATCCAGACCTTATCACAGTTATTTTCGTAATTGAACAAAGAGACGTATGTTAAGAATGAGAATGAAGCATTTTTGTGAAGAGATTTTATCTATGGAAAGTATTACCGAACAATATAAATTGTGAAGTTTTAGCTTATTGAATCTTAATGGATGAGTTCCCCTTCGGATGGTGGTGGACAAATCTTGTAAAGCTTGATCAAGTACAAAATAGATGATGGGAAAATGAGCAAATCGATCTTAGTTGAATGGGTTAGAGCAATTATTTTTCAGGGGGGCATGCAATTGTGTAGTGTGACTTCATCAAGGTCAAAAAGTGGCTTACAAGCTCTCCAAAAAGTGAGTATTCGGTAAAGTACTTGGCCTAGGGGTAACATTTAGGTTTGCAATCGAACCAAAAAGGAAAAACGAAAAGAAGAAGAAAAAACAAAAATAAAAGTAGCTCGCTAAGTCGAAGACTTAAAAGGGCGGTTTAGGCAAAAGATATAGCAAGCTTGTAAAGTTGAAAACTTGAAAGGGTATCTTAGAAAAAAATTAGAATCAGAAAAGAATCGAAAAAAATAAGAAAAGAAAAAGAAAAGTAAAATGAGAAAATGAGATTTGATTGAAAACCTCCGGCTATAGGGTTGAGGTCCTATAGGCTCACTTGATGATGCTACTTCAACTACAAAGGTGAAAGATTCCCAAAAGGTTATGACAGAGAACTTTCTAAGCTTGAGTAGGATTAGAGTAATGCATAGTTGCGCATACGTTTATGCATACATGCAATCATATAGGAAGTAGAAATTATATGCCACGTGCATCATATTAAGAAAGAGAACATAAGTACAAAGAAAAAGTAGAACATTTGCATCATAATGAATGCTAGCATTCTTGTGGAAACATATTTTGTTTTGCAGATAGTACCAAAAAAAAAAAAAAAAAATGCTGAAAGGAAGAAGAAAGTATAGAGTGAACAGTAAGCTGATGAAAAAGCAGTCGCAATAGCATGATCTCAATGACCAGATGTAGAAGGGAGCAGCCTCAATGGCATGGTCTCAATGACCAAAGGATGAAGATTGTTGAAGGAAAAGAAAGGTACCGAGCTGATGAAGATGCAAATGGATGAAGATGAACCTAATCAGAAAGGTCTTAATGACCATGAAGGGAGACTTAATGGCAAAGTCATAATGACTGTGGAGAGAGCCCTAATGGCGAAGTCTTAATGCTATGAGAAGAAGCTTAATACTGGAGTCTTAATGACCATGAAGATGGGCTTAATGCCAAAATCTCAATGACAGTGAAGAGAACCTCAATGGGTAAAGTCTTAAGGGATGTGGAAATAGGCCTAATGCCAAAGTGTGAACCCTTAAATTTTCACCCCTATATGACCGGTTTTCAAGTACGAATCCATAGAATCAAACCGAGACCAAATTGGATTAGAAACGGGCTCAAACCGAGCAAAACAGTATAAAACCGGGTTGATTCGAGTAAAGCCAGACCAAATTTGACTGTGTTAGGTTAAAATCGCTTGGTTGGAACCACTGGTTTTCAATTATGAACCAAAAGAATCAAATCGGACCCAATTCAGATCAGAAATGGGCTAAAAACGACCAAAATAGTGCAAAATCGGGTCAAATCGGACGGTCAGATCGAACTGGACCAGAAACCGCCCGGGCGGCACCACCAGCGTGCCACGAGTGCCGCCGGCACTCCAATCATTCCACCGCCAGTGCTGACCAACTCCCCTCACCCTCCTCTATAAATAGCAGCCTTCCTCTTTCAGAAAATCAGAGGAGAAACCGGGAGAAAATGCAAAAAACGCTTATTTTGCTACCGAAATTCTGTCAAAAATTACTTTTATATATCCAAATCCTTTCAACTAAAAAAATAATTTAAATTTAAAATTATTATTATTTATTTTGAGTTCCTAATCCGAAGTGGAGCTCAGATCCGGAACCAGGCTCGTCCCGTCCGCAAAAAAACCAAGAAAAGCAAAGGTATAATTCATTTCTCTTACAATTTTTGTAATACCCAAGGTTTCCATAGCCTATTAGGGTTATGAAAAATGATATATAATAAAAATTCTATAGATAGTACATTATAAGAATTGATAATGAGAATATATGAAACCTTTTTTTGTTTTATATGTTAAGTGCATTGTTGAATGTTTTTAATGAATGTATGTATTTTTATGGGTTTAATTAAATTGAAAGGAGTAATGTATCAATTGTTATAGGGTATATGATGATTTGGGAAAGTGAGATTTAATATGCTAGTGAAAAAGGAATGAAAGAAAGTTACGGAAAATTTTTACGATCGGGAAATGGCTCGGTTGGGCTTATAAATAGGCTTTTGGATTTCCAAGCCCAATCCAAGTAATGGCCAGCCCACTATTTCTCAATTACATAGAATTTTATTTTTATTAAGTTTAGGATATGATAAATTAAGGCTAGATGGTGGATAGTAAGACTCCAAAGTTGACTAAAAGTTAACTTACTTAAGCTAATGGAACTCTTCTTTTCTCTACATCAAGACCAAGTGCATTCTTTTGTTTTATTCAGCATCATTATGTGCATAGTCACCATAACACCTAAGGAAGATCAAGACCATTGGTCTTAATTAAATCATGACTATTTATGTTGATTCAATCATAGCCATTTGATTATTGAAGTTGAAATCACCACCATTCAAGTTAATAACATATAAGCCAAATTTTTGTCTATTCTCCTCACTTGTGCCATGCCATCCAAAGAGAAAGAAAGGAAAAAAAACTCTCCCAAACACCAAAAAGCTATCAACTTGTTCTTATTTTCAAAGTTAGCAACTAAATTTCCTAGGGTAAAGAGTTAGTGCTTAATGATTTCTTTCATTGTTTCTAGTATGAATTTGGTGTGTGATTGTAGCTATTTCTTTTTCTTTTCATTTCTATGGTTTGGTAAAGATAAGAGAAATCAAGGGAGACTTATTTTATATGTCTTTTGATGGATTATACAAATTAAAGCTTGGAATTAAAAGATTAACAAGTGAAAGTAAGCATGAAACTCATTTTGGAAAATTTTCCCTATATGGTTCGGCCTATTCAAGATTTATGGGGAGGAAAGTGTTCTAAATTAATTTTAATAATATCTAAGATCATTTGGAGTGTAGAGAAGTGGATTGGAAGTATCAAATTGAATTATGGTGATTTTATACAAAACTTGATATTTTGGAGGCATAATTGATGTTATAAGAGAAGTATATGATTTGATGAATATTTTTTATGTTTGATTGATGCTATATGATTAATATTATGCTAATTTCATGATTCAAGGATCAATTTAAGATTTGGATATGAAATTATAGATTTTCCCAAATCACCCTATTATGGAAAAATAGGGATTTGTGAGGATCAAAGTGATTTGATTTCAATTGAATGATGAATATGAGTTATTGGAATGTTAATTTGATGAATCTATGTTCAATTTAAAGTTTGATTATGAAATTGATATTTTTTTCCCCAAATTCTAGGGTTTATGGAGTAAATTGGGGATTTTGAGATTTAGCATGAATTGATTAAAATTGATTGGTTAATTAAGTTTGTATATGATAAAGTTTAATGATTTCAAGATCAATTTAGAATGTGGTTGAATGAAAATGATTTTCCCCCAATTGATGAAATTGGTCTATTTAGGGATTTTGATTTATAAGGTGTAAATTAATATTATGAATTAATAAAAAAATATATATTTGTTTTGATTCATGTATAGAATATGAAATTTAATTAAGGAATTAAAAAGGAAAAGGAATTAAATTCCTTGATTTGATAAATTGGTTAGAATATGGAATGTTTGATTTAATAATTAATATTTTTGTAATATATTTATGTGTGATGTTTGTTTATGGTTAAGGAAGGGAAAAGTAAAGTATCGTTAGTAAGATTAAAGGAATAGAAGTTAATAATTGATTTGTGTAATGTGTTGTAGAATCAAAAGGAAAGGGTATTATCCGAGATACCGAGGAGTCTTGTTTATAATCATTGTGAGGCCTCGCCCGAACGCCCCTCCCCTCGCTCGGGAATGCCTTAAAGAAAGGCGAGAACGAATTTTAAGAGAGGTTTAGGTACGAGTTTCGGTGCTCACGATTGGAAGCGGCTATCGCCTCGAAAAATTGATTTGATTTTTGAAAAGGTTCGGGAGTCCCCACCCTAATTTATTTAAATGAAAAAATTAAGAAAAAAACTCGATTTGACTCCAATTTATTAATCTTTGATTAATTTACCTAAGGATAAAGTCATTAGCCCTCGAACTAGGTTGAGCTCGGGGACTAGGTTTTTTGTTTTAAAATAATCTCAATTTGGCTTTTAAATTTAATTTGACTTGAAAAATAATTTCATGAATGACAAGTATTAATGACAATTTATAATGCATGAGCATGGCATAATTATGAGACAGATAAAAAAATAAAGAGCAAGTATTTAAAGAGCGAGTATTTAAA
>CATKHJ010123162.1:0-10941 GCA_949750685.1 Vernicia montana | reverse complement strand
TTTGTGATTATTTAAAAGATTTCCATAAAACTTAATGGATTTGTGTTAATTGCTTGTGATCACGAGAGTAGACATAAGGTTAACATAAATACTCGTGTTGTATCTTGAGAGAGAACATCATATAATTTAGGAAAATCTAATCATTAATTCCAGTAAAATTAAACCAATCTAGAGAACATAGAAAAGTCATAGGTAACCAATTGATGAAATCTAAATCCTAGATCTTTATCATATATTGAATTTGTCTTTTAAATTTTCTTACATCTATTTTAATTTTCTTTTTCTTCACAACTGAATTAATTTTCTAAATAATAGAGTAATCATATTTTTTTTGGTAATTGTCAACACTTTCCCTGTGGGATCGACACTCTATTCACACACTATTACTTGCCCACGATCTGTACACTTGCAGATTTAGCACAACAGGAACCCGCTATAAGTTCTGGAAATTGTGTTTTGTATTTTGGCATTGTAAAAGGAACCGCCACTTTAATTTTGTTTATTTTTATTGGGGAAAATTAAAGGAAAACCTAAATGAAATTGACTCCAAAATATTTATCTTATCCCACTAGAAAATCACTAATCCACGAGTGACCAAAGAAAGCTCGGGGATAAGGTTTTAGTAATAACAGTAAATTTCTTTAGTTTGACTAAGGTGCAAAATAACTTTTATGTAAAGATGATTTTCATGCAAAAATGAACATGGATAAAAATGATGAATGAAATAGTTATAAATGATGTAAAGATTATATGAATCACAGTTATAAAAAAAATAAGCAGAAAACAAAATGAGATTAGAGGATCTTTCCTCTAGCCTTTATGAGTACTAGAAAAAATACATATTCTTCAATTAATTTTAATAAAGGAAATGCATAAAGATAAAGAATATATAAAAGAAATATAAACGAAATATGAAAGGGAAAAATATTATTTAAAATATTTTGGAGTTGATACCTTAAAAATTGACATGTCTGCGTATCCCTTTGAATGGGAATCAAACCCCACACAGTTCTCCCTTCTTGCGAAGTAGGGGTTTACTCAAAAGAGGTTGATTTGGTTTATTAATTTAATTCAGATTATAAATTAATAAGTTTTAGACCTTTTCAGTTTTAGATATAAATAAGGTGTAATAAGATGACAAATTCTAAATTTGAATTTAGAATTTTAAAATGCAAGAGAAAGGGATTATATTATTGTTTTTCTTAGCTTTTCCACGAACGGGGCAAGCTTAACTCCGGATTTGAGCTTCGCTTTGGATTAGAAACTCAAAACGAATAATAACAACTTTAAATTAAAATACTTTTGGTAGGTGGTGGATTTGAATATAGAAAAGTGATTTTTGTGTATCAAAATCAATAGAGTTTCAGGTATCAAATAGTACTTTTCAGATTCTCTCTCTTCAAAACCTCCTCTCTCTCCCTTGCTTTAGAAGGATGAAGTTGTATTTATAGGGAAGAGGAGCAGCCAAAACCAGCGGCGGCATGCCGGTAAGGCAGCTGGCACCTTTTGCGTGCCGCATGCCGCCCAGGCTTGGCCCAAGTCTGGTTTGGTCTGGGTCGATTTTGTGCTTGTTTTGACCCAGTTTTCGCACTATTTTATTCCGTTTTGGCTCGTTTCATATTCGATTTGGGTCCGATTTGATTCTATGGGTTCGTAATTAAAAATCAGTCGTCTGATGATGCAACTTTAAGGGTTCACACCTGTATAGCGATCCTGCTAGCCGGTTAGCGGGCAGGGGTCAAGGGGGCAGCACCCCCGAAAGGTAAACGATTTAAATTTTCCAATGCAGACCGATATCACTTTTTTAATCCTGACCAATCTTTTTGTACCAGACAGCACTTTTTCAAAACTAATAGGATTTTTTTCAAAAACTGACTTTCAAACTGTCCGATAATTAATTTGGGATCCACCGCCACTAATCGGTAATTTTTTAGACTTCATAATACCCTAAAAACTGACCCGAAAGTCTCGAAAACTGACCCGAAGACCCCGAAATCCAGAAAACTGACCCGAGGACCCCACTGCAACACTACCATGCGGGTGTCCATGAGGCAGGCTTGCAGATCTACAGGCCACCTGTGTGGGTCTATGAGGTTTCCATCACGGCAGCCACGGATGCTTTTGCGCTTCCGCGCAGACCTGTCTGACGCATGTCAGTCATGTCAGTACGACTCGTGAGAGCCACCAGTTCAGCTGGCAGATCCGCAAGTCTGTCTAGCGGCTGTCTGCGAGATTCTAACATGGACGCGTGTAGATTTAACGCGGATCCGCAACCCCCTCGAAACTGTACCTCCTTGCGCGGAAATGACCCTTTTGCCCCTGTTCTAAGTTACTTTTAAGCCTTTTTTGGTGTTTTCACCTCTTTTCATTTTCCTATAAATAGCCCTTCCATTTTTCATTTCAATTTACACCAAGAGTTAGTATCAAATTTTCTACTACTCTCTCTCTCTCTCTCTCTCTCTAATTAATTAAACTCTCTTTGATTTTAATTAATTAATTTTAATTTAGTCTCCACTCAATTCAATTAATTAATTATTTTAATTAATTAAAAATTGAGTAATCAATCCTTTTAAATTAATCTCCCTTAAGGTTAATTTAATCTAATCCATATCTCTGAAAACGGAACTCCGATCCGGTAAAACCATCCACCCACCACAAATTCCAAAAAAGAAGGTATAATCCCTTACCCTCACTCAAACCCAAAATCAAATCAATCCAATCAAACTAATCAACTCCTAAACCCTTCCACCTCACCGTGGAACGAACTACGTGAATTTTGATTCCCATCCAATTGGGTACGTAGGTACGCTTGGAATCTAAATCCAAACCCTAATTAATTCCCTTCCTCTTTTATCTTCAATGTAAATATTTATATTTAATGCTTTCAATTACTTGCTCCTTATTTTTTCCATGCACTAATAATTATGCCATGATCATGCATTATAATCATCATTAATACTTGTCATCCATGAAATCAATTTTTAAAGTCAAATCAAACTTAAGAGCCAAATCGAGATTATTTAAAACCAAAAATCTAGTCCCCGAGCTCAACTTGGTTCAAAGACTAGTGGCTTTATCCTTGGATAAATTAATTAAAAATTAATGAATTGGAGTCAAATTGGATTTTTCCTTAATTTTTCCATTTAAATAAATTAGGGTGGTGACTTTCGAATCCTTTCAAAAAATCAAATCAATTTTTCGAGACGATAGTTGTTTCCAATGGTGAGCACCGAAACTCGTACCTAAACTTCCTTAAAAATCGCTCACCTTTCCTTAAGGCACATATTTTCCCGAGCGAGGGGAGGGGCATTCGGGCAACGCCTCACACCTACATACTTGATTACCCGCAACCATACAACTCAAGACTCTTATAAATGCCCAAAGTTCTCCAATTCAAAGGGGGCTGAAAGGCTTCAGGAGTTTCGATAGAACCAGAGAGCAGAAGCTCCACAACATACTAAACCTTATAAGGTAACTCAGTACACTTCCTAAGGCACCTGACTTCAAGGAAGGCCTTGCTAAAAAACAACCTCTCAGTCATTTACTGGGAGGTTGACCTCTTCTCTTGAGTTGGTCACTCTCTGGAGTTCAGTGCCCAAAAACCCTCTTTACCTGCTGGAAAATATCATGATGAGAGTCTCTCAAACTCTCTCACTCATGGAAGCAGTGGCATTATCTTCAAGCTCACTATTTCCCTGAGCCCTTAACTATATACATGCAGTAACACTGACTTAAGTATCGGAGGACCCACTCCAGGCTATAAGCTTGGCGCGACCTCCTAATGTTGTTCTCCATTATTGTTCTTGCAGGCTAAGATCCAACATATGCTCAAATGTGAGACTACAAACATTTCATCCAACATGGTCAACACCTTCATCCAATAAGGTCGGCACTAGACCCTCCTTCCAATATGGTCAACACCTCCATCCAGCAATGTCAGCCCCATCCATCCATCCAAGTCAACACCTCCATCCGGTGAGATTCGCACCACTCAGCGGCACAAGGTCCAATACCTTCAGATCCTCAACACCCACTGAGAACCTACCTCAACACTTCTTTCACAAACCCATACGTTCCTCTCAAACATACATTTTCTCTCCTATGCCTAGACTGGACTCGCTCCTGTTCAGGAAAACCCAAGCCTAATGCCTGATATATGCCAAACCAAGGTCCCCGCTTGGCGAATCCCTCAGAACTCTTGAACACTCCCATCCCAACTTTGTGGAAGGGAGATGAAGGCCCATCAAAATGAAAAAAGTCATTAGGATTGAATTAGAAGTTAAATCCTTAACCATTTGACTCTTAATGTCTTCATCGATTTAATTAGTGAATGTTTACTCTTTCGATTTAGCTTATTTTTATTTGATTTTAAATTTTGGACCATAAAGTGTCACATTAAAAGTGGAGTACATTTATTTTAATTATGTAATCTACTAAATTTATAAAATATTTCAAGATCCTTTAAAAACTACATAAAAAAAATATGTAATTGTTTTACCCTAAACTTTATTGAAACGAATTCAAATATGATTTTATAATCTATAATAAATTT
Organism: Vernicia montana; assembly: GCA_949750685.1. NCBI lineage: Eukaryota > Viridiplantae > Streptophyta > Magnoliopsida > Malpighiales > Euphorbiaceae > Vernicia > Vernicia montana. Next base: position 6,389 of record CATKHJ010123162.1, on the reverse strand, counting down.
TAAAATTTTATTTTTATTTAATTTTTATAATTACAAAATAAAGTTCTTATGAAATCATAAATGATCAAAAATAATTTTATAATTTTATTTTTAATTTTATTTCTTGAAATCTCATCTAATGAGCATTAAAAATGGCTCGTTTCAAGATGGGCCATAATGAAATCTCATCTTTGATAGAGTGTTAATATGTCATGTACGTAGGTCTACAAATTACGCTGCATATTCACTAGCTGCAGTTGCTTATTCCTTGTCAGATCAAGAGGAATGGTCTATTGAACCTCCTCATTTTATCAGAGATAGAGATGTATAATCTAATGATTTGAATTATTAATGCAAGTTGATTTGGATTTTTTAAAAAAAAAATGGCTCGCTTCAAGATGGGTCATAAAGAACAAGTCTAAGACTGAAGAAGATAATCCAAGAAGCATACCACAAGACCACCTGTGAACGCTTAATTTTTGACCCTTGGAGCCTAGTGAGGAAGGAAATGGCCTCTTCTTTAATGAAAAAAGTTCACAAGTCTCAGTTCTAAAAATTTGAGAGGGTAAGAATTAAACCGAACAGCAAAAGACCCAAAAATTTTAAAATTTGGAAGATTTGGCCTCTTAAGGGAGCGAACCCAAGCCTGAGCCCCATACGGGGTTGTTTTGTTTTTTTAAATACTCCCTCGCTTGGGGCACAAGCCCAAGCCTGCACCCCACGCTTGGGGCACAGGCCAGCACCCCACATGTGTAGCCAGAAGATTCCTCCGTTTCACCTACTCGAAACCATATGGTAAGAGAAGATTCAAGGAATAATTTCCTATATGAAATATTTTCCTAAATAAAATGGATTATTTTCTAAATAAAAATAGTTTTTGTTTCCTAAATGAAAATTCATATTAAAAAGGAAAGACAAAATTTTAGGCCAAAAATGAAGGAGAGCTCTAGCCTGTAAATAGAGGTTGGAACCTCCGTTCCAAGGGACCGGAAAAAAGAGATCAAAGAGACAAAAGAGAGAAAAGAAAATTGGCAATTGAGAACATTAAAATACCACTTTAAAAACTTAGAATCCTTGAGACCACTTGTGAACTTGCCTCTTGCTTGAAAAGGTAAACAAAACAATGAAAGCCACTAAGGGCTAAAACCCATCAACTCGAGATTCCCAATACTTTCAAATTGTCCTGAAATGCCAAAGGATATGTTACAATTAACAGGTACTTAGTTTTTATATCAATTTTATTTTCTTTTATCCATTATGCATCCTTTTAATATATAATGCTTATTTGATGATTTGGTATTCTTGTAAATATTTCTTGTTAATCTGAGATTATTCACAAGAGCGATGATAATCAAGATCATCTATTGATTCATCTAGTTTATTTGTTTAATCCTATTTTTCCTTTAAATTCAATTCATTGTAATTATTAATTATTAAAAGAATAGCTAATGAGCTCGACGCAATGAGGCGAGTCAAGGAGCTCGAATCAGTAAATCGAGATGACAAGCTCGATGCTAGAGAAGGTAGAAGTGCTCAGTATAGAGTAGTGAGGCGAAGAGCTCGGTGTGGAGAGGTGAGCTGACGAGCTCGATGTAGAGAGGCAAGTTGAATATCTCAGTATAGAAAGACGAACTAAAGAGTTCAGCAAGTGAGATGAGGAGAAGCGAGCTGTCAAGCTCAATATTAGTGAGGTAGGTGAAGAGCTTGAATTGATGAGTTCGATATGACGAGGCGAGTTAACGACCTTAACACTAAAAAAAATGAGTCGAGGAGCACAAATTAGCAAGATAGATCTAGAGAATTGAGCTAAGGAGCTCAGTAATAAGATGAGTAGAAGAGCTCAGTGAGAAGACGAATTGAGGCGAGCTGACGAGCTCAGTCAAAAAGGCTGCTCATTACCTAATTAGGCAGCCTTTTGATTAATTGTAAATTGTAACAATAAAGAATAATAGATTAAATCTACCTTTCCCTCTAGTAATTAGGTTTAGATTTTGGGCTTTTAAATAAAATGATTTAGATAACTTGGTAAATTTATATGTTCGTTCAGCTGCATGAAATTGATAATTAGGATTGATTAGCAATTAGGTTGCTATTTAAAGTTCTTTTAACTTTATATGTAGTGTATATTAATTTGAATCATTATTATATGATATATCATTGTCATTAACAAAGCTTGAAAAGCCCAACCCATCTTAAACATAACCAATGAGTGAAAGCCAGTCTTACAATTGGGTGAGCTTGGGTGCCTAATACTTTCTCAAGCTCGTACCTAACTTTCTTACTTGGATCTTTGGAATAAGGTGGTTAGGTAAGAAGCACGGAATCCTAGTCACCTCTTTTTCCAAACTCGTACCTAACTTTCTTACCTGGATCTTTGGATTAAGGTGGTTAGGTAAGAAGCACGGAATCCTAGTCACCTCTTTTTCCTAGTTTTTTTTTTTAAAAAAAAAAAAACTAGGTGGCGACTCCGTTCTCCATTTGGGCTTCAGTCCAATTCATCTTCCTCCAACTATAAGTTAGAAAGCAATGCAGAGTCCATCCACTCGGGGCCAGAAATATTATCGGGACACCACCAAGCCCAGTGCCTCTCAACATCCATTATAAACAAGCCTAACGCCTCTTAGCAACTCACAACCAATGGGCCTAGAGCCTCTCAAGATAGACCACCTCGTGCCTCATCTCTTCTCTCACATCCAAGCACGTGCATCTTGCTCCCAATGGCAACTCGCCTCGTCAACAGATAACTTACAAGGGAAGACTCTACTGACAACTTCTTATAAGCTTGCCTAGAACGTAATCTTTGCCGCCTTCAAAAAATAAGATTATGTCACTTCAGCACAAGTCTCCATAGCCTCCAAAACAGATGAATCATTACCTCTGTCCTAACATAGAATGATACGACCCTGCCTACTTGTGTACCTGCACCCATGAACCTCAAGACCTCTACAAATACCATAAGTTCTCAAACTCAAAGAAGGAATATGGTTAGGAGAATGCCCTTTATCACAAGGACTCTAATTGCTAGAATGTTCTTCATCACAAGGATGCTCCTTCTCCACTAGAGAATAAAAACCTTCTCAAAGTAACACTGTACACTTCCTAAGCCACTTGGCCTCTACGAAGCACTCTTTAACAGCACAGTGTCTCGGTCATCCACCGTAGATTGTCCTCTTCACTTAAGATGGTCACTATCCAGAGTCCAATGCCCAAAGACCTTCTTTTCTTACTGGAAAAGGTCATAGTGATAGCCTATGAAATCCTCTCACTCAGGGAAGTAGTGGCATCATCCTTAAGTCCACTCTTTCCACGAGCCTTTAACTTCATACCTGCAGTCACACTGACTTATACATCGGAGGGCCCGTGCCAAGCCATAGGCTTGGCGCAACCTCCTAATGCTATTTATCTTTGACATATAGGCTAAGATCAAGTCTCTGCTCCAATACCCAACTCCAAAATTTCCTTCCATTAAGGTTAATACAACGATGTGAAGATCTTGGAAGAACCAATATGAGTAGGTCTCAAACCTATGAAGCGAAGTAGAAGATGGAAGTCCATCCAGGAAACAATGTCAAAACCATAGAGGTACCAAAACATACTAGACTCAAACCTACAAAGCGAAGTTGCAAATGAAGGTCCACCTAGGCTATAATGTCCAGTTCAAAGGGAACTAGTTTGAGCTAGTCCTAGACCAGTGAGGTGAATCCAATTGCCTCCCTATGCTCTGCATATAGTTGAGCCAGCAGATGATCATCTTCTCAACCAAGACATGTAAGTCCAAGAACAAGAAGACCTGATCCATACAACAATATTGCCCTTAAGACCCAAGCACACTAAGCTGATAAGGGGGGCCAGATCCTACTTCCAATAGACTACTCCATCAGAAAAGTGGCTACAATAAATCAAGCCACTAGAAGTGCAAGTCTAAAGATTGAATGCTTACACCCAAAGTAGGTGGTTTTAGTGACGCCTCAATGACTTAACCTACTAGGCACACAATCAAGAATGGATCTAGCAAAGGCAGAGACCTCTAACTCATTAACATACGAGGCTATAAGACCTTCCAAGCACACATATAAATCGAACAACAGTTAAATACAAGTCATGCTCACATCAATGGCAATCTATTCAAGTAAAAAAAAAAAGACACATATAGAGAAGTCAAGTAAAGCACTTGTACAAGAGTGAAATGGCACAAGTTTCATTAAAATTTATTCAAATTACATTGATTTGTTCAAATTAAATATTAAATACGGCAAAGACTACCGCCTACAGCTACGTCAGAAGAAAGACCAGGGGACTCCAAGACTCCTCATATTATGAGAAAAAGAAGAGTGAAGTCTTCCTTTTATCAAGCATGATCCAAAGCTAATAGAGAGAAAAGGCTAAGCCACATGCCAAAGGTAATAAGGCCCCTTAGTGAACCATTTCTTCCTCATTAAGGGATTCGTCGCTAGTTTGAGCTTGCATCCTATGAGAGAGTTGCCTTCGGCAGAGACCCAATTCAGAAGAAAGCCTATGGGAATAAAATTGCTCCTGTTGATGTAAGCCGCTAACCACACCGATAAGATCCTGCAGATCTGGAAGCCTTCAATGCCGAATGGCAAAACGCCATCAATAAACTCCTGAAACAAGACTTTGCAAGTAGTAACAACATTTATCAACCATACACTAGTTCCTAGGAACAAAAACTCATAATGGGTGGTACTCAGATCCATTGCGATCATCCATAAGAGTATTAGAAAAAAAAGACACAACATAACCCAACACAAGGCTATGTATGTGGAGAAACTCACAAAGGACAAAGAAAGTGAGGCAAGTTTAGAGTTTGAAGGAGCGATAGGCAACTAATTATGATTCTCTCTAGTTATATATAAGCCCTAATCAATGTTTCATTAAAATTCTAAGCCTATCCTTTATGTTTCCAAAATGTTTCACATACACCTTTTTAATGACCCTCATAACTACACCGAAGACCAAGGGAGAACCTTCGCGATTTCCTAAGAAGTCCGCTACAAGACTTGAGGAGTCCAGCACATGCCATATAGAGTTTGACATGGGTAAGCTCACACAAACTCCCAAGACAAAAGACTCAAAACTTCGACGACTAAGCCAACTCACCACATAAGAACTCTACTCCTGCTATTGTTTGCTCAAGTCACTCATAACAGTGAAGTAGAGGGCCATCTAATGAGGACTAAAAGTGGCTCACTCTAAGATGGGCCTTAGAGAACAAGTCCAAGACTAAAGTAGACAATCCAAGAAGTAGACCACAAGACTACTAGGATCAATGCCTCTTAGCATCCATCACAAACAAGCCCAAGCCCTCTTAGCAACTCACAGCCAATGAACCAAAAGCCTCTCAAGACAGGTTACCCCACGCCTCGTCTTTTATCTCTCACATCCTAGCATGAGTACCTCACTCCTAATAGTAACTCATCTCATTAATGGATAGCTTACAAAGAAAGTTTCCACTGACAACTCCTTATAAACTAGCCTGACACAAAATCCATGTCACCTCCGAAAAACCAGATTTTGTCACTTTAGCACAAGGTTCCATAACCTCCAAAACAAGCACATTATTACCTATGTTCTGATACAGAATGATGTGACCTTGCCTACTTGAGTACCTACACCCATGCACCTTAAGACCTCTACAAATACCATGAGTTCTCCAACTCAAAAAAGGACTCTGGTTGGGAGAATGCCCTTCATCACAGGATGCTCCTTCTCCACCAAAGATCAGAAACCTTCTCAAAGGTAGCACTGTACACTTCCTAAGCCACTTGGCATCCAGGAAGCACTCTCTAACAAAGCAGTCCCTCTGTCATCCACCGTAGGTTGTCCTCTTCTCTTGAGCTAGTCACTCTCCGAAGTCCAATTGCCCAAAGACTTTCTTTTCCTACTAGAAAATGTCCCAATGACAGCCTTTAAAACCCTCTCACTTAGTGAAGCAGTGGTATCATCCTTAAGTCTACTCTTTCCTCGAGCCTTTAACTATGTACATGCAGTCACACTAACTTACGAATCGAAGGATTTATCTTTGCCATACATGCTAAGATCAAGTCTTTGCTTGTGAGGCCTCGCCCGAGCACCGGTCCGATCCGCTAGAGGGGGATCGAAATGCTCATTCAGGTCTGGTCTCACGCTGGAACCCTCGGGTTCGGATTGGTTGATTTTTGAAAATTGACTTTGGGAGTCGCCACCTTAATTTATTTTTTAATTAGGAAAAGTTAAGGAAAAAACTCATTTTATGACTCCAATTTATTGTCCAATGAAAAGTACACTAGCCTCGATTACCAAAGAGGATTCGGAGACTAGGTTTTCAGTTTATTTTAATTTGAAAATAAGTTTGGCAAGTTTAATATACAATGACTTAAAATAAATTTCATGAACAATATAATGAATGAACA
>CATKHJ010123023.1:0-14589 GCA_949750685.1 Vernicia montana | reverse complement strand
TGATTCTTCAGCACTACAAAACTCGATGACGAGTTTTTTCCAAGCAGGGGAGAATGATGCAGTTAAGGAAAAATAAGATAAGATTTAGGAATTATTTTTATTTAATTTTTAAATTAAGAATTTTATTTAGTTTTCCTAATTCAGTTTGTTTTAGATTTCTTTAAATTAGGAATTTTATTTAGTTTTCCTAGTTCAATTTGTTTTAGATTTCTTTCTTATGTTTATTTAGGTTTCTTCTTAAATAAATAAAATAAATTGTTATATGCCAAATCCCCAGCTGTTTGCTTTTTCTTTTTGAAATTTTGTCCATCAAAATCATAGCCTCAAAAGTCAAAACACAACTGGAAACAAGTTCAAGGGATGTCTACAATCACAAACAATAAATTGGTAAACCAAAGACCTTATATAAGGAATATCAATTACAAATTGAATAGAAATAGACCAACTGGTTTAGACGTAAAGCGCACCTGTGGTGTAGGAGAAGGGGGGGCTGCATCCACAGGAGAAAGAGTCATTGCTTTATTTGCCAACTTGTAGAGAGCTACAGCTCCATCAAGTTGTTGTTTCGGGTTTGTAGAGCCAAGAAGCCCAAGAAGTAACTCCAATCCTGCATTAGAAATATTATCAGCTATCTCAAACCAGTATGATCATCTAAAGCCAACAAATACTACTCCAAATTAATAATATTTTTCTCAATTTTAAATTTTCCAACTGGCAATATAACAAAGAATATGACTTGCCATTGTTATCAATGAATATGGTTCTCTGATCATCTGGGGCACAAAGATGTGCAAGAGCTAAAGCAACACGTCGCTGGACAGCCTTCTCTGCTACACGCATTAGATATAGTAAATGGTTTAAAACCTACAGAAGAAATTTGTATATTAAAAATTTAAGGATCGAGCATTAAATTTGAAGAAAAAAATAACACTACTATAGTTTCCACAGACTAGATATGCCAGTGATAATAGAGAATGTGTGGATGATAGGAGAGAACTCACTCGTCCATGAATTTTTTCCTCTAATCTTTTCAAAGTCTTGGATACACAATCTTTTGTTGCCTGCAGTTGTGATTATTAATTGTATATTGATCATGGTAGGTCCAGCAAAAAGAGCAATGAGCTGGTAAACATCTGGGTTCCTAGATGAATTCAGGATTTCAAGCTACCATGTATATAAGCAACAGAGTGTAGGCATATAGAGAAGACTATAAGCCAGTGTTAAACAATGAAATGATTAGAGCACATACTTGAACAATAAACTCCCCGTCCTGCAGCTTCTGGACACCTCCCACCCTAATAAAATCAGACACATTATCCTATAGGAAAAAAAGAATGAACACAATAAGATTTTATCAAGTTAACAAGGCTCAATCTCAAAAGCATTCTGGGATTTGGTCCTTAAGTTCATAAGAACCATAATCTACAACTCACCTCATTATCTGCAAGACCATAAAGAGCAAATGCAGCATTATGTTGAAGAGATCCATTTTTTGAATCCAGAAGCTTAAGTAATGGCACTAAGCCACCATTGTGAGCTATACCAGCTTGGTTGTGCGAGTCCTAAAATGTTTTTAAAAAAAAAAATAAGCCAAAAAGAACCATTCAACCAGAATTGATGAGCAGTTGAGGAAAATGCAAGGAAACAAGTAAATGTGCCTGGTGTAAAATATTCAATTTATAATAGGATAAATGAAAAAAAATATTAACCTTTACATACACTTTTCAATAATGTCTAATCCTTTTTAATTTTATCAATTGTAGCCATAAACTTTAATATTGATGATAATTGTTGCCAAATCGAATTTAGTGAGGAAGTGCAGTAACACACACATGGAGCCTATATAGCTAGATTACTTGGCAAAAGAATATGATTTTAATTCTTAATCAATACTACTGATACAAAATATTATTTTTGTCAAATATTTTCCTTTTCAAAAATTAATTTTTATTGGTATCATTGCTAGAAAAAAAATTAAATTTCACATTTATTAGCACCAAAGAGAAATTTAAACAACAAATTTAGTTTTTGGCAAGTACACATCCCGCTGTACATCACCACAATCCTTTCACTATATTAAAATTCAAGGAAACAATTAATAAAAATAAAACGATTGGACTAAACTGATAACGCACACAAGGGTCATTTGGCCTTTATTATATAAACCATACTCACTTTCAGAAATTATTAGCTAACTTCATCATATTAATAAAATATTCACAAATGGGAAATTTAAATTAATATCCACCTGCATGAAGACAATGCCAACTTCATAATGCCATTAGGATCTCTAAACTTTAATGCAAATGAAGTATGCAACAAAGATAAAGAAATAGTAACCTGTGCCAACCTCCCCAATGCAAAAGCTGACATTTCCCTCAGCTGTACATCAGAAGACTGTAACATCTCTATCAAAGGTTGAACTGCACCCCTTTGTACAATGTGAACCTAAAAATAAATCATTTTTTTAATCTAAAGCACGGAAAAAAATTGAGGGGTGAAAGGGTTAAACAAGACTGAGAATTCACAAAAGATTGGAAGGCAAATGAGTCTCAACCCCATCAATTTACAAAAGTTAACTCTATGTTTATCTTCAAAAGGGACAGCTGGAAAAACAACCTTAGACTTAAGAAAGAATGAATAATATTTACTTTATTTATTTCCATCTTCTAAGCAATTAGAAATAGAAGCCAGCTCAAGAAAAGGAAAATGAAGTTAAAAGGCAAGCTTGAGTTTACCTTGCAATCTGAGTCTGTTGCAGCAAATTGTCCAAGTAATAAAGCAGCCTCTCTTTGGCTCTCAGAGCAGCAGGAGCTGTTGCCAAGAAACAAATAAGAAAGTGAAAAAAAATAATAAAAACAAAAATCTTCACAGAAGAAAAAGAAATAAAATATCAAATGAAAGGATGATGTTCATACTCACTAAAAGAAGTGGAAAGACATTTCAAAGATGCCAAGAATACAGGATTTAGACAAACCTAAGTAAACCAATAACAGGCTGTAGAGCACCAGCTGCAAGGACTTCTTTCTTTATGTTTGGGGACGAATGAACCAGATTTCCAATCACACCAACCTGCAACAATAAGAAATTATCTTATACGAAAGTTAATGTCAAATGCAAAAATAAATTCCAAAACAATGGAAAATTAAAAATTAACAATGAATCTGAATTCTGAAATATCCTACTGCTTCATAATGTATAGCAGCATCCTCAGATCGCAGCATTAGAATGAGGGTAGGAAGAGCATTACATTCAACAATCTGCAAATCAAATAGTCCTATCATTTATTAATACTAAAGTCAACTTAATAAAGTCCAGCTTCCAAAGCAAAGATATTGACCTGTTTTTTATTCTCGTCATTCTTAAATGCAAGGGTTCGTAGAGCCCCAGCAGCTGCTCTTTGCACCTTTGTATCAGTAAATTCAAGCAACTCAACCAGAGGTGGAATTCCACCTTCCATCCTGTACATCCAAAAGTAATAAACATAAGAAGAACATAGTGGTAAACTCAAAATCGAAATAAAATTACTACTAAAATGAGCAAACCTAACACGAGTCTTAATGTTGCTGTTCTCATGTGCTAGATTCGTGATAGCATCAGCAGCCCTTCTGATTACACTATTCATTGCCCGAGAACTAGAACCATCGTTGTGCCTTTTTAACAGGTCCACAAGATATGACAATGCCCCAGTGTCAACTATGAGTTGCTGATGCTCTGGCTGTTGACAGCAAAAATGTAAACTAGATAAGATATAGGAAGGGGGAAGGCAGGGTTTTAATCATATTAATGTTTATAGCATTTCTGAAGAAAGTATGAAGCATAGTTACGGGAAAAAAAAAAGTTGGATATGCTACCTTTGTTTGCCTTTCTTAGCTTTAGTTACAAAATTACAGTGTTATGATCACAGGCAGTATTCATGTAAATAAGCATATGCCACCAGAAACTAGAACTTTCATGCAACGAAGTAAGAGAAAACATATTAACTGCTTCATTCACTAATACCAATCAGATTTCTATCCACATCCAAAAAATTAAAAGTTCATCCGCACTATATCATGCCTATATGAAAATTTTCTTCGTAAAAAATTAACATAACTAACTTTAATTGACAGATAATCAACATCATAGCACAATTGATTGTTGAACAGGAGGAAACTTCCTATAATACTAGAAATTCGCTGCCCAGAAATTGAAAAATAAGATGATATAAGACAAGTATCAACACAAAAATAACATGATATATATACAACTGAATAACCTTCACAGCAAGCAGTCCTAGCGCAAAAGCACTCCCCTTCTCGACCTCGTGCTCAAACGGCTTCAGATTACGTTCAGCTTCGCTAGACGGTGGAGCTTGAAGATGCTTAACCAGAGCTGGAACTGCACCTCCTTCAACAATCACGTTCACTAATTCCTCTAAAGAACAATGACCACCAAACACAACATCTCTCAATTTGTAAGCAATACATGCAACAAAAAAAAAAACACTCCCATAAAAAGAGAGAGATCTTGATTTCAGTGTGTAAAGTACAGTCCACAGATTCAAGAAATGAAAGAGAGAACGAGTGAGGGAGAGAGAGAGAATAGTTACCGTTTTTGGCGAACTCTGCGAGGACGTGAGTGGCGCGTTTGGCAGCAGCTCGATCGGCCTCGTTCCAAGAGAAGGTAGAGTTAAGGATATTAACCTGTGCAGTGACCTCATATAGCAGCGCTTGCCGCGCATCGCCGAAGGGGACAGCCGCCGAGATCTCTCGCTGCTCCTCGTCGATCTCTTCCTCCAGTTTCCGCTTCTGCCCTTTCCTCTCGGGGAAACCTTGATCTTGACTCCTCTGTGGTTCCATCACGCACAGATATTGAGATAGGCCGACAGAAGGAGAGGCTAATCAGAATTCAGAAAATGAAATTTTTCGAATAGACTGAGATGGATAGATCAGGGTATTTTGGGAATTTGAAAGGAAATTTTGTTTTGCAAGCTTTGTGTACCTTTTGTGATTTTCTTTTTCTTTTCCTTTTTTCTTTTGTTTTCTTTTCCGGTGGAGAATTGAATATTATGTCGGAGTTTAACGGGCTACGTCATTTCCGGTTGTGGAAGGTGAACATTGCGCACCCGTTTTCTATTTGGGTAAAACGGCTAACATGCACTCCCGCCGGGAAATTGTGGAAAATTAATGTAAATATGCTAACGTGCGCGTGCTAGGTCAGTGGGTGGAAATTGAGGGTCCATTTGTTTTCATACTGCGAAGAGCGGAATTAGGTGTCATTAATTAATTAATTAATTAATATCGTATAAATATAAATAATTCACCTAAATATTAACCTTTAAACTACATATTTAACCCCTTTTTTTTTTTTTGGGGGGGGTAAAAAGGAGGGCAGAAAAAGCCTATAAAAAAGAAAAAACTAACAGTACCTACGGGCTCTCAAAACACCAATTCTGTCATTCACCAGCACCTGTGAAGATTTGGTGGAGCAATCCAACCAATGCACACTCAAAGCTAAGTTGGCCAAGAGATCAGCAACAACATTACCATCGCGAGGCATAAGATTTTTTTTTTTTCGCCCAAAGAAATTATCTTAACATTAAAAGAGTAGAAAACCCAAAAACAATACATGAAATTAAATAACAACAATAAAGGCCCAATAAAGAATACACAATCAACTATCCAGATTAGGGTTTATTTAACTAGGGCTATAAGCCCAAACAACAATCAGGCTTTAAGGCCTGAACAATAATTATTATACCACTAATACCCTTGGGGTTGGACCATCTTCTAGAAGTTGCTGCCTTCATCACCGACCGCCGCATCAGCGCCAATGATGGGTAAAGCACCGCCAAAGACATAGTTGGTGAGCTCACCGAAAAAGAACTGCATTGAGAATCACGAGACTCCACCCTCCACCGCATCCAAACACCAGCGGCAGTGAACCAGTAATGAATCTTCTCTCCCCGTCCAAAGAACAGCCAGAGTCTGAGAAGATAAAATTCATCACCGTTGGCTTTAAGGCTCAGCACCCTCTGAAATAAAAATAGTAGAATCGTCCGATTCGTGCCTCTCGAGCCTGCGCTAAACATAAATTTCCCCACCCACCAACGAATAATCCAAGCTTTCAAAAGACAAAGACCCCCGCTGCGGGTGAGCCGGACGAAGCCGTATAAGAAGACGGAACCGATGCCGCAGAAGATAAATAAGCCTATCAGCTCATATCTAAAAACCCAGCACCGGGATGCCAAATCCGCACACAAAAAGCAAAAAAAAAAAAAAAGGCTTTATTATCAGTTAAAATAAGCAAAAACCATAAAAAAAAAAACAGAGAAAAATGGTATATCCATCGATGGCAAAAGCCACCGAAGGGAACCCCTTAAGAAAAAATAAAGCGGTGCAAGGATAGGGATAAAAACCCTAAGAGAGGACTGAGAGAGAGAAAACTAAATACCCCGTGAGCCAAATGATTAATATCCACAATCCATCTACATTAAATGTAGTATGAGTATGCCCCAACTAAATTTGCATATTTACCCCAACTATTCTTGGGATTTTTCAACGTATTAACCACCAACAAAGAATCCAACTCAAGAATGATCTTTCCATTCCCTTTATTCCATACAAGTTGTAAGCCAAAATAAATAGTCCAAAGCTCATCGCATCACACCAACCAATGTTAGCTATGAATCCAGCTAGCTACTGCCCATATGAATCCCGAAGCAACCCACCACCACCACCAGCCCCTGGATCTCCCTTGGAACAACCATTAGTGTTAAGCTTTAAGTAACCAGATGGAGGGCAAATCCACTGCACCATGTTTATCCTTTTATTTCTAACACCAGTAGGGACTTCTTCATCCTTTCGCCAAATAGACTAGATTTCCTTAAACTAACCAACTAGAAAAGAAACTTGCTCATTAATGGCTAAACATGTCCCTCTAAACACCCTTTCATTACGCAATTTCCAAAACCACCATAACACAACCATGAAAAACACATTCTAAGGACCCTAAAAACCAACACGGTGATCCTTATACAGGTGCTTCTTTATCCAATCACTAAACTCAATCCTCTTGTCTAAAGCAAATTCAGTAGGAGGAATCCACAAAGACCACACCTCAGTAGCACTCGGATAATCACGAAACAAATGAGTTGAATCTTCAGCAGCTAAGTCACAAACATCACAAGTTGCTATCACAGTAAAATTCCTTTAGACTCTCTCACAATTAGTCAAAATCCTTCCATAAACAATAAGCCATAGAAAAATACGAATGCGTTGTGGAACTTCGATGTTCCATACAAACTTCCACAACAGTTTATCAATAACAACACACTCACCAACTAAAGAGTCAAATGCAGACTTAATTGTTAATTCACCAGACTTAAAATGCTTCCAGTATAAATCATCTAGCACCAAAGGATCATCTTAATTAAAGAAAATTAAATAAAAAGTTTAATACATATTAAACCTTTTTATTTATACATGCAGCAAGCTTTTTTATCTTTCCATTGTGTTAATTAAAGAATTAATATTATCATGGTCAAATTATAATAGATATTTTTTCAGTTATTTAATTCTTTTATTTTGCAAGGAAATTAGGCCAACTTGAATTTGAAATTTTACTAAAATTAATTATTTTAATTCTTAAAATTTACGAGTTAAATATTTATTTATAAAATTAAATTAATTGAGCTTTACAATTAGATTCTATCAACAAAATGTGTCTTTTTAAAGAGTCATATAGTTTTTAATTAGGGAAAACTACATTAAAATATTTTGTGATTTCATACTTGTTTTAAATGGGTACTGTAATTTTTTTGGTGATACTTTAGTACCTTGAGCTTAACGTTGTTTGACATATTAATGTCAATCTACCTAACGCTGTCAAAATTGATGATGTGAAAATTAAAAATATTATTTTTTTCCTACATAGCGCCCACATGTCATATAATATAAAAATTAAAAAGGAGAAAATATATTAAAATACCATGTGGTTTCACGTTTATTTTAAATGGAACATGTAAATTTTTTTTTTGTGACACTTTAGTACCCTAAACGTAACGTCGTTTGACACATCAATTTGACGATTTTGATGTTATTTTGCTTTATGAATTTTAGGTGTTTGCGAGCGATTTAAAAAAAAAAATATTAGGAAAGATTCGCAAATGATAAAAAATTAAAACCATTAGAGATTTTGACATTTTGGGGATTGGAGAAACTAAAAACGTTATATTTTATTTTATTTTATTTTTCTTTTCATAAATTTTTGCTAAAATGCTATATTTTTAATTTTTTTTTCAATTTTTATGTTATATGACATGTGGACACCACATAGGAAAAACATTTTTTTTTTTATTTTCACATCAGCAATTTTGATAGCATTAGATAAATTGACAATAATATATCAAACGACATTAAGTTTAGGGTATTAAAGTGTCATAAAAAAAAAATCACAACCCTCATTTAAAATAAGCGTAAAACTACAATTAAGGTATTTTAGCATATTTTTCTCTTTTCAATTTTATATTATATGACACGTGAACGTCAGGTAGAAAAAAAAAATATATATATATATATTTTTAATTTTAAAGTCAGTAATTTTAACGGCATTAGGTATATTGCCACTAATATATCAAACGATATTAAATTCAATGTACTAAAATATCACAAAAAATCATAACTCTTATTTAAAATAAACGTGAAATCACATGATATTTTAATGTGATTTCCTTTTAATTAATTAATCTAAAAGAGTCCGCCACGCCATAAGGGTTGAGTTTTTGTTTCCAAAGTACCATTGCAAAAAAAATAAAAACTAAAACTAATACAATTTTTTTTTTTTTTCAAATATAAACTCTCTTCTACTACTATCATTAACCTTAACCGCTCACCATCACAAATCTCATAACAAAAACTAATCCTCCCACATCAAACTTCAATCCAAATCTAAATCTCTTGTTGTTTCTTTCAATATCGATCCTTTGTTGTCTTCTAAAATTCAATTTCATTTTCAGCTTTATTTGTGCCACACTTGCATCTTTTTAAATAAACATAATAGTGGAGAAGTTGATAAATCTTAATCCCAAGTTGAGTATATTATAATAAATGATTTATAATTTATTAGAGCTAATGATGATAACTAAGAAGAAAAAATATCGATTATTGTATTGTTTGTCAAAAGGATTCTATTATATTTGTTCATAAATCATATTTATTTTAAGAAAATTCATTATTATCTTCTTTATTTTTTTTCCAATTTTCTTAAATTTGTTTTTACTTTAAATATCCTCTTGTCTACTTATAACTCAATAGTTAGTTGGTGATTTTGTTTAAGTGAGAAACCTTTTGGCATTAATATGTGTTCTTATGAATTTATTTTTATTTAATTTAAAATGATAAACTTAATATAAAATGAAAATTAATATTTTTTATTATGATTCCAACTCCTACATTATAATATAGGTTATAAGTTATGTATCATTAGATTATTAGTCTAATAACGTTAAAAAAAAAAAAAAAAAACATTAAAATATCTCGTGATTTCATGCTTATTTTAAATGGGGGTTGTGAGTTTTTTCGTGATACTTTAGTATCCTGATTTTAACGTCGTTTGACACATTAGTACCAATTTACCTAGCGCAGTCAAAATTGCTAAAGTGAAAATCAAAAAAAAAAATTCTATGTGGTGTCCACGTGTCATATAACATAAAAATTAAAAAGGAAAAAATATATTAAAATACCATGTGGTTTCACGCTTATTTTAAACGGGGACTGTGATTTTTTTTTTTTTCGTAATACTTTAGTACTCTCACACATTAGTGTCAATTTATCTAATGCTGTCAAAATTGCTGACGTGAAAATTAAAATAAATTTTTTTTTTCATATGTGGCATTCACGTGTCATATAACATAAAAATTGAAAAAAAAAATTACGTTTTAGCAAAAGTCTATAAGAAGAAAAAAAATATATTAAAATACAACATTTTTAGTTTCCTCAATCTTCAAAACGTCAAAATCCCTAACAGTTTCAATTTTTTTTTTCATTTGTAAATCTTTTCCAATATTTTCTCTTTAAATCTCTTGCAAACACCCAAAATTCCTAAAACAAAATAACATCAAAATCGTTAAATTGATGTGTCAAACGGCATTAAGTTCAGGATACTAAACTATTACGGAAAAAAAATCACAAGCTCCGTTTAAAATAAGCGTGAAACCACATGGTATTTTAGTATATTTTTTCATTTTTAATTTTTATGTCATATGACACGTGAAACGCCATATAGAAAAAAAAAATTTAATTTTCACATAAGCAGTTTTGACGGCGTTAGATAGATTGATAATAATGTGTCAAACAACATTAAATTATTGGCACTAATGTGTCAAACGACATTAAACTCAGAGTACTAAAGTGTCACGAAAAAAAACATATCGCATTTAAAATAAATGTGAAATCACAAGGTATTTTAATATATTTTTCAAAAAAAAATGAATTTTAATATATATATATATATATAAAATCAATTGGCCGTGCTACATGCATGATTGATACAAATCATGCCTATGGAGATTATAGTTTATCCACTCTTGATTATTATTTTTTTTTATGTTAAAGACAAAAAAAAATCTAATTAAATATTATTTTTCATCGCATATAAAGATAGCGAATTGCTTTTATTTATTTATTATTTTTTTTTTTCTAATGCCTATACTAATCATAAGTGACGCGTGCGCATGGTATATTTATTTAGCGGTTTGCAAGAAGCAAGCCTAATTAAAGCTGTCAAACCGCACCGGAGTTTATACTAAAAAGAAAATATCAAATATCACTTATTTAAAATTCAATCAGAATCAAATTGAAATTTAATTAAAATTAAATAAATATTAAATATTATTTAAAATACATGAGTTAATAAAATTAACTATATTATTAGAATTTATAAGTTAATTATTAAAATAACATTAATCAAATTTCAAAACAATAATTTCATGTAAATAAAGTATTGAAATTTAAAATTTACAATGTTTATGGTGCATAGTGGTAAAAATAGTAAAATTATAATTGTAAATCATAAGTATTTTATACATGTTGATGAAAATTAAATTAGAATAATTTTAGTAAAAAATAATTTGAGAGATGCAAATTTTATTATTTACTAAAAGAAACTATGAAAAAATAATAAAAAATACACTTTTATAAGATTTTGTATGTGTATATATCTATAATAATTATATTTATTGACAATAAAATGTCACAACAATATATTTGGCCTAGATGGTTGAGAATAGTGTATAGCTCTTCTCATAGGTAGATGTTTAAATAACTAGAATAACATTTTATACAAGTTTTTGATTAATTTAAAAAATTGGTTTACCCTATTTGATCCATACCGAGTTGACCGGTTCTCAATTGGTTCATCTGGGTTATTTGATCAGGACCGACTTTAGGTATGATTCCTAATTAATTCGGTCCGATCAGTCGAGTCGGGCCGAATCTAACAACATTGAGTCTCACCGACCAGCCAACGAACTAGCGTAGTGATTTGGCAAAAAAAAAAAAAAAAAAAAAAAAAGGATAACGCACATGACAAGTTGACGAAATTACAGGTGCGTGATTTTCCACACGAGTGTTGTTATGGTCTCCCTTCAAATTCACATGCGCTCTCAACCCACAGATACCAGCAGTGATCCTTCGTTGGGCCTATGATTTAGCCATTGCCGATTAGCAAACAGATTTGGTTCAGAGGAGTGGAGAGTGGAGACTCTTTATCTGTAATGTTAGTATCACTGTCTACACTCTACATTATATTATATATATATATATACTATATTTTTTCTTTTTTCTTTTTTTTTAATGTTTTTTTAGAGCTTATATTCATTATTCTCATTAGTATATTTTATTTGGGTTAGTGAAAAAAAATAAATTTCCTATTGTTTTATTTTTCTTAACTAGTCATATAATTTTTTAAGATTGTGTAAATTTTTATATCTAAGACTACAATGGTTTTTGTTAGGCATGGTATTAAGAGGACAACGCAATGTGTTTCTGGCATACAAATCAATACAACTTTTTTTTATATGCTCTGTTAAAGAAGTTGAAGTGATTAGACTGTGAGAAGTTCTAAAATGAGTTATGAGCATGCATTAATATCATGTGGATTTCGAGCTTGATGCAAAAATAGTGGTAGATGCAATTCATTTAAGGTGTGAAGACCTTTCTGAATTTAGAAAAATAATTCAATAATGTATCTCTCCTTTAAAAGATAAAAATTTCTCTATTTTATTTGTAAAAAGATAAAGTAAATGTGCATGCTCATATTATTGCTAGGATGACACATTTTTCAGCTTGTCCCAAAGTTTATTTTGTACCTCCTCAGTTCTTAGAGGAGTCTTTATAGATGGTTTTGTTCAAACTAGTTAATGAAGGCTATTTTATTATATATATAAAAAAGACTACAATGGTAAACTCTTTAATTTTAAAAGTTCTGAAATCTAATAATAAATATGATTTTTTTATATAATTTAAGATAAAAATATAAAATTTTTATCAGTTAAATATTTAATGTGTGTTTTAATTATTTGAAAAAATAAAATTTAATCATTTGCTTTTAATTATGTTTTGTTCATTATATTTAAAAAAAAATATAAGATTATAGAATTAATTGCAAATTAAAAAAAAAAAAACCTTAAAGCTCAGATTTCATTTTTATAATTAACCCTTTATTATATTATTTTTTATTTATAGAATAGAATCCGAAAAACGATGAGCAAAAGAGTTTGTATGTACATAATGATTAAAAAAAAAAAAAGAGTTTATATAAAGCTCCACCACATCCACAGGTATTATTGGGACCTGCTGACTATAATTTGGGCCCCATTTTTAAATGGTGTTGTTCTTTTGGGCCCAAATGCTGTATAAAAATTAAAAAACCTGGATCCATTCAAATCCTTCCTCTAATTCCTCAGCACAGACAGAATATTCTAAAAATATATATATATATATACATTTATTATTATAAATAAACAAATGAAATGGACGAGACACTTTATTATTCAAACCTGCGCACTTATATTCTATATCAGACATGTTTGAAATTTCAAAAAATTTATTTAATGACTTAGTTATACTTGATGGAATTTACAAATAATGCAAAATATGCAAAAGTTAAAAAAAAATAAAAAGAAGAAAATGTCAATAGCGCATTAGACGTGCAGGGAAGTTATTGTGGTGTCGCCCATTTAGAATTTCCCCTTAGAATGGGTCTTCGAAAATTTATATTTCATAATGCGTATTTAAAAATAATATGTGAAGGATATATATATATATGAAGGATGTAATCCGTATTGTACAAGTCAATGCCCAAACCCAAAGATTCCAAATAGTTAGGGATGATAATGGGGCGGATAATTTTTATTCTTTGCGAATATTTTCTGATTTTTATCTTATGAAAAAAGAGATGGAGATATTTATTTTTCGTTAATCGGTACGAGTGTCAAAAAGGGTCATGACACGCTAATTCGATTAGTCAAACACAAAAAATTTTCATGTTAGAGTTGAAATTTAGCAAGTCTGTATCGGTAAATGGATTGACCTGTTTATGACACTATTTAAACAAGTCATGTAACGGGTTAACCCGTTAACCCATTACAACTCGTTTAATTTCACGTATCGTGTTAATTCGATCCAACCTATTTATAACTCACATATTTTTTAATAATATTGAGGGTTAAAATAGTCATTTATATTGCATTGGAAGAGACAAACAAAATGAATAAAAAAATAATATGACAAAAAAATCAAAAATAAACAAAATCTTATTTAAATTTATTTAATGGTGCTTGCTTAAATGTTTGAAAAACATATGAAATATAAATTTTTTAGTGAATTTACAATTTTAATCATTATTTGATTTATGAAAAATATTACAGTTAATTTATGTAACAAATATATTATATTTTCAGATTATAAATATCATACAGGTTAAATGGATTGTGTCGGGTTCATGACCCATATACAAATCCAATTAAATAAACAGATTACACGTATCGTATTTGTATAATCCGTTTAATTTTCGTGTCGTGTTAGAGTGATACGATTAATAAATGGGTCGTATTCGTGTTGACCATAATCGTGTCACCTTAGTAGGTCAACTCGACACGAACACGACCCATCAATACGTTTTAACACTCCTATTAGTGGGACGGGACAAATATGAGGAATGTATTCTCCATCCCATGGAAATTCCCATCCCCGTGAGAATCCGATATTATATTTACATAATTATTCATAATATAAAAAGTATATTACTTAATTACCTTATATATATATATATATATATATATATATATATATACACTACTAGAATCTACCGAATTAGCGACGGATTAATCCGTCGCTAAATGAAATTTGCGACGGATCAGCGACGGAAATGATCCGTCGCTAAAATGCTCCTCGCAAAAAAAATAACGACGAAATAAATCCGTCGCTAAAATCAGAGACGGATTAGCGACCATAAGTCCGTCGCTAAAAAAATTCCGTCGCTAAATTTAGCGATGTTATTTGCAACGGAAAAATCTGTCGCTAAAATTAGCGACTGAATGTTCCGTCG